>LPNX010967868.1:32153-77785 GCA_001517045.1 Pseudotsuga menziesii | reverse complement strand
GGACATCACATCTTTATTAATCTTGAAAACAAGTACAAGTATACCTTCTCTTCAAGTTTGGCACCTCACGAAACCTTGATCTGGTTCTGCTACTTCTCTTCCCCAAAGAACTCAGCCTCCAAGCTCTGCAACACAAGGGGAAGACCTCCAGGGAAAAGGTGTGGGCAAAGAGAGTCCCGATTCCTCCATCATAACAATGCATAAATTCAAGTCCTCTCTCATGGCCTTTCCTACCTTTATTTATATGGGTGAAATAAGGTAGTTTCGCAGGTTGAAGAGGTTACAGCAGTTAAAGAAATTAAGTTAAATGGCTTAACTAATTTCCAATTAACGCGTGTTTTAATATTTAAATGCTAAGAGACACATTTGCGGGTGTGTAGTAGAACAACCCGCAAATGATTTGCGACTATGTATAAGGGCAACCCGCGAATACATAGATTCGCGACTTGCTACAAAGGATACTCGCGAATGACTCACGATTTGTATAGAAAGATAATCGCGGATACATCCTAACATGGCAAACATGGCAAAGTAACTAGCTGGATAGAGGCAGAATGTATTTCATAATGAGCCAAGCTATAGTGTTCTGGGCAAACCTCAATCCATAGATGTCCTTTTGTGTGCCAACATGAGGAATGTCGGCACTCGGACGGAGAGGTGCCATTCTGGTGTATAACACCATTCCTCAAAACATTCATCAACTAAGAAGTTTTCTTGGTTTGGAAAATTTTTATCGACGATTCATACTTGGCTTCAGCCATATCGCATGGCCTTTGAATCAATTTACTAAAGGAAATGGGTAAACTGTCTTCAAATGGACACCAACACAATAACAAGATTTTGAACAAATAAAAAACGAGCTTTGTACTGCCCCAGTACTTGTGTTACCTGGTTTTCATAAGCCCTTTGAGATTGAGACGGATGCATCGGACTATGTCCTCAGCGCAGTGATCACTAAGTTGGGTCATCTAGTCACGTTTCATTCTGAAACTTTCAATGAAACTGTTAGAAGGTATTCGACGTATGAAAAAGAATTGTATTCCATTGTACAAGCTATTAAGAAATGGAGACACTACATTCTTGGTAAAGAAACAATCATTCTTACCGACCATAATCCTTTATAGTTTGCCCCGTCCCAGTCGAAACTAAAAAAAACTAGATAACTCAAGTGGATTAATTACCTGCAATAATTTCAATTGGTAATTAAATATCAGTAAGGTAAAGCTAATGCCATGGCTAATTGTCTCAGCCGACCACCCAGTACTCTACTGTCTACAGTGATGAGTATGTGGGGTTATGACACCACTACTTGGACACAATTGTATTCGGTAGACTATGACTTCTCTGTAATTTATTGACAAGTTCAGGCCGACATGGCGTCTACTATAGATTACTTCCTAAAGGACACCTTACCATACAAGCTTGGATAACTTTGTGTACCAACCCATGAGCATAGAAAAAAGCTCATTTGAGACACACACTACAACAAAACTGTGGGACATTTTGGAGTTGCAAAAACACTTGTTATCCTCCAAAATTATTTTTTATGGCCTTCACTTAAATTTGATGTCAACAAGTACATTCGAACGTGCGTGGTTCGTGCCATTGCTAAACCATTGAATTGACAACAAGGACTGTACACACCCATGCTAGTTCCTAGTCGACCATGGGAATCTATTTATATGGATTACTTGAAGGGATATCCTACTACCAAACATCAGCATGACATAATCTTAGTAGTAGTCGACAGATTTTCCAAGATGGCTATACTCATACCATGCAAGAAGACTATGACAACACAACAAACTACTTAGCAATTCTTTGAACATTTTAGGAAACATTATGGCCTTTCGACGACCATTATCTCCGAAAGAGATGCCATATTTCTTAGCACCTTTAGGAAAAATCTTTGGAAACAGCTCGACATGAGACTTTCTTTGTCGACAGCCTTCCATCCTTAGACAGACAGACATATGAAAGTCGTAAATCACTTGATAGTACAATTGATTTGCATGTACAACCACAAGCATCATCGAACATGGGATGACATCCTCCCATACATACAACACGGTTACAATCGTGCTCAACACAGTTCTATAGGAAAGAGTCCATTCGAGATATGTTATGGATTTCAACCTTCAGTGCCTATCAACTTGATCAGTTCCTTGACACAATCGAATGACATTGACTTCAAAGGACGAGAAGTTGAGAAAGCATTAAATCTCAAAGATCAAATCTACAACACCCAGAAGCAAGCACATGAAATGTTGCAATGAGCTAATGCAAAATCTAAATCCCGACACAATAAGCATCGTATTACTCATTCATTCCAAATTGGGGATCAGTTATGGTTACATCTAAAGAAGGAGTGCTTCACTGGCCCATACAGAAAGTTGAAACCTTTGCGATATGGTCCATACAATATCCTTAAATAGATTAGATAAAATGTTTTTCATCTCAACATTCCTACATGCCTTGGCCTACATCCAGTATTCAATGTATATTTACTTCGATCATACCATGCACCATTGTTGGAACATAACAACTTACATACAACAGAACCGACAGACATCTATCTAGATGTTCAGGAACCTCTTCTTTGTGACACCACTATTGGACAACGTATACTCCATACAAGGACCGTACTACATTCCTTGTTTCAAGTGGATAAAGTGGGAAAACTCCCTGTGCAAGGAAAATGGTACTGTGCTACTGAAATAACCAACAAGTTTCCTCACCTGAACGAACACACAATGGAAACTATTGTTTCTTAAGGAAGGATGAATGATCCACTCAGTAGTTGGCATGTTGTCGAACTTTGACAAAGTCTAGCAGTTCGACTACATCGACAGGTTCAATATCGGCTTCAAGAATTTTGAACCTCGACATAACCAACTTCAACAACCTTGACAGGTTTCACACTTGACATACAACATCTCGACATGCATTGTTGACACCGACGACTGTCGAACATCGACAGAATGTCTCTCTATCTTCCAGTCGTCTGCAACGGTTAAACTTCTGAACCGTTATAACTTCTTTTGTAACTGAACGTAATGACTAGTCACCCAAGCATCTCAGCATTCTATATAAACATGTACACTATTGTAGTATCATCAATCAACCTTCATGGAGAAGAATTAATAGAAATTGGTTTGGATTCTTGCATATTGTCTGTGCACATACTTTCTGTCTATATAGTGTATTTCCTCCTTTATCTATTATTTTTATGCTTCTGCCATAATAGTGCTCGACTCCTTCAGTAGAACTGTTGTACCCAACGTGCACTTGGGCACGACCTAGATCATGCCGATAACAGAAGAACGTCGTAAACTTACATTCAAAAAGGTACCCCGCTAGCAGACAACGCGAGTAGAGGGGAACACTTAAGCACCCATCTTGGTCAATTTGAGAACCCTGAACGTAGCCCTAGAAAAACACAGACAAGAGAAAAAAAACCCTAGAAAACATGTAAACTAACAACCAACAAGAATGACAGGTACTGGGCACGAAAAAAGGGGGAACCTGACAGTCGAAGCTACAGAAGTCAAAGAATCCAAACTCAAAAAACCAATGAAGAATGGAAAGGTTTAACAACAGAAAAAAAAACCCTATTCCCACTTTTTCCATGGTTGGTACTAAGCTCCCCATCGGAGGGGAACAAACTCCATGTCCAATGTTACACGGGGTAAAGAAAAAATAGGTCGAAGGTAAAAACAAAGCCATAAAAAACCCTAGTATGTGTCAAGGGCCGAGAAAGGAAAAAATCCTGCCTCCAAGAAAGGAGAAGGCAATGATGGTTGAAAAACCTCCATGCATGATCACCATAGCTAGGGTTTTCCAACCAGTTACACGGGACATTGAGGGTAAGATGAATAGTTCCATCCTTCTTAACCTGTGTATATAAGTGATATATGTTATACTACATGATAAATTGGCGCTACATAAGCCTAAGAAGAAAAATATGTTGTGATGGGTTGAACTTATTGTTGTTTAAGTATCGTTTTCTAGTCCAACCTTTTCATATAGGAATCATATCATTCAATTCATCCTTGACCAACTCAATTAGGTCAAAACCAACCCCACTCCTTAATCATTTGATTACACAACAACATTTGAGCTCAAAATCTGACGACAAAATCCAATGACATCCGACGTAAAGTACGATTGTGTCAAATTGCAGTGATGAAAAGTAATGTACGTTCTAAATTATTTTTGTCATCATGCAAGGCCGTCAAATTTTTGACTTTACAACTCGTAGGTTTTTCAAATTTACAACTCGTAGGTTTTTCAACGAACATTATCGTTGGATTTGCGACGTCATTGTAAGGGATGGTCATCGGATTTTTGACGACAAGGGAAGGTGTTATTATCGAACTTTTGACGATCCCATGATACTTGTTTGAAGTTGGAAGAAGGATTACTTGCAACAGTAACTAGGTTCATGTCATCGAAAATCCAATGACCATGGAATTATAAATATAAACATTTTTAAACATTCTGACATGTTTTCTATAGAAGTGATGGACGGTTTGCGAAAATTATTTATTCCTCGACAAACAGTTTGCGGAAATTGTTTATTCCTCAATGGAAGGTTTGACGAATTATTTTATTCTTTGAAAGTCAGTTTGGGGAATTTTTTTTCTTCGACAGACAATTTGCGGGAATTTATTATTCTTTGACAAACCACCGTTTGAGAAATTTGTGATGCGTGGAACTTGATTTTTTAATATTTTCGATAGTATTCATTCACAAATTTTGTGACAAAATGTGAAATAGCAATATTTCTGATCCAAATGAAGAAAATCGACAATTACTTTCTAGACTATGGGATGCAACGAAATGAAGGGGTGATGGGAAATGTTATTGTCCATGTAGTCAATGCAGGGGATTTAAGAGGAGAAGAATATTGATCGCAACAGCCACAAAACATTGTAGGGAACATGGACACACTGGGGGGGAATGAATATCATCCATTTGTAGGTTTAACATTATAACTTTTTTTATATCTTTTTGCTTTGCTAAATGTGTGTATTATTTTAATATTTCCTATATTAACTATTAACTATTGATGTATTCATGTATTTATAAAGGAAAGACATCCTACGACATATCGTCTAGATGAAGTGATTTTAGAACAAGTACCGGAGGATCATGGAGCGTCTTTGTTTAATGGAGAACAAGTGATTGATCATATTAAAGAAGATGATCATACTGATAACGTAGTTGAAGATGATGGTACAAATACATTGATTCATGATTCATTTAATGTTAGAATGGATGATGACGATGACAATGATAATAAAAATATTGATGACTTTGATTATGTTCATGATATACCTCTTCTCGATAAGGCATACAAACCCCTTTATGAAGGCTCCAAAACAAATCTTCTCTCTGTTATATTGTTGATAATGAACTTGGAGGTTATGAATGGTCTTTCAAACATATCAATCACACGAATGCTAAGGTATGTAAAATAATCCATCACATATATACGGTCGTGATAAATTTTATCTTTATTCCTCTAATAATTGTATTGTTAATTCATAATTCAAATTAATACGGATGAAGTGTGTTTCCTTAATATTATTTATATATTATATTAACTCTATTTTTATTTTTATTTGATGTAGCTTGATAGCTGAATTTTTTTTACCACCATCAAATATTTTACCTCGCACATATCGAGATTTATCTTCCATCATGAAAGAGATTGGAATGCATTATGAAGCAATTCATGCATGCCATGATGACCATGTTATATATTATCATCAGCATGAATTTGCAACAGAATGTCCAGAATGTCATAAAGTATATATTAGAGAGATCAAGTAACAAAAAAGGTGCCTCACAAGGTTCTTCATTATATTCCCATCATTCCACGTTTGCAATGACTGTTCAGGTGAAAAAACATAGCACAATTTATGGATTACCATGCTAGGAATAAAATTAAAGATGATGTTGTTCAAATGCCTGCATATGGTTCTGCATTTATAGATATGGAGGAAAAATGGCCTCACTTTAAAGAAGAACCTCGTAATATTAGGATTTCTTTAGCAACAGATGGTGTTAATCCATTTGCACAGTTGAAACCCATTTACACGGTGTGGCCTATTTTTGTTATCAACAATAACATTCCTCCCTGGTTGTCAATAAAGAGGGAGCACATAATGTTGTCGATGATTATTCCAGGTATTTTGTGTCTACAATTTTTTTATTTATAATGTAGTTGTGGCATCTCATTTGTCATATTATGTTATATATATATATATATATATTACTCTTTTGCATGGTTTATATATCTTAATGGTTCTCATAATTATATTTATTTATATGTACTTCAAATCAATCAGGTAAGTTCCAAGTCAAAGATATGAATGTATATATCGAACCTCCTATAGACGAGCTACTGAAGTTATGGAATCACATCACTATGTATGAAGTATCTATACCAATACGACAAAGGAAATTTCAATTCCATGCAATGGATGTATGGGCAATACATGATACCCCAGGGTTAACACATTTTTGTGGTTTGTATTTTAAGTTCCACCTTAATTGCATTTAATTATATAAAGTAGTTAATATAGTTTTTATATAATTATAATTGACATAGATATTCCATATCTTTATATTGTAGGTCTTCAGACAAAGGGTAAATTTGCATGTCCAGTTTGTGGTCCTAAGATCAAATCTTGTCGCTCAAAAAGCTTAAGAAAGGAGGTGTTTGATGAGTATATGCATTTTCTCTCTAAGAATCACAGGTATAGAACAACCGAAAAAATAATTTTCAATGGGAAGCAGGAGACTGCATTAAAACCACGGAGAATGACACCTCACCTTTGGAAGATGCAATACAATAGAAATCGTCAAGCTGGTACATATGGATCATCGAATATGAATTGTTATGTATTTTGATTTTTATTGTGAGTTGTTTACTGTTGTGGCCATAATTAATTTCTGTAATTTAGTTACTAACTAATATTCACGATGTCCTTTAGTTACTAACTAATATTCACGATGTCCTTCGTGATCATGAAGGCATTAATGGGCTTCCACGAGGAATGAAAAGTTATCCTATACAATTCAGCAGGTTGCCCTACTATGAGCACCTACAAATTGCTCATATGCTTGATACAATGCATATTGGAAAGAATGTGACTGAAACATTATGGCAACTACTGGAGCTAAGGAGCGAGAAAGATAAAATTGTGAAAGCTTGCAAAGACATTCAAGAAGGAAACCATGCAATGAAAGACGCCATTCAATTTCATAGCAACGAAGACCAAATTAATATAAACTCAATTCCATTTTTTTTTATGAAGCAGCAAAGTAATGTTGTTAAAGAAGTAATGCGAAAAATTAAATTTCCCACTGGATTTTGTGCAAACTTGAAGAATATCATAACAAAAAAAGGTGATTTTGCGGGGGTCAAAACGCATGATTGGCAGGTCTTCATCAAGGTAATTATTATTGTTATGCCCATATAAATTTTTTTTTCATTTTATTGCATAAATTTGTTTTCTTGTTTGTATAATCTTAGTTTAAAAATGACATGGTTTGTATATTGATACAGTATGTTCTACCTCTCTCTTTCCCAGACAAATTTGACGACAATGTCAAACAAGTTATATATAATCTTGGGAAATACATGGGGTAACTATAGATTAGTTGCTTGTGCAATAATTCATGTTATGTAATTTAACGTTTTTTTTTGTTAATTATCGTTATTGGGTTGCGTCACTTGTAGATGGTTGACATATAAATAAATCCATAAAGAAGATATAAATTATTGGAGGAGATAAATTCCTCATCTCATGTGTGAAATGCAGAAGCATCTACCTTTGGCATATTTCAATACAAGGAACACTACCTCATACACCAAGTTGAGGAGATTGAATTGTGTGGACTTGTGCACTCAAGGTCCATGTGGATGGTTGAGAGGAACTTGAAATTTATGAAGGGTTTGGTGAGACAACGAGCACATGCTGAGGGTTATATGATGGAAGGATATATGGTATACCAAAACATGTTCTATGTTAGTGAATATATTCCTAAGTTAGCGTCAAAGCTCAATTTATGTCGCATTTGTGATCTAGACTCCAATAACTATTTTGAAGGGGAGTACCTAAAGGGGAAAGGTAGATCGAGGAAGGTGAAAGGTAATTATTAGCTAGTGTATGTTAATTATATCATACATATTCTAATTGCATATACAATTTATTGCATCACTTAAGAGCATATTCTTTGTTCAGAAAATTTACATATGTCTTGAATTTTACTGTTTATTGTCATCATGCAGTTGGTCGAGAGTGGTATGCAATTCATTTATACATCGTAAACAATCTTGACTGGATGAAGGTATGGATTGAACGATGCGAACTATTGGGTCATGGAATATCATGGGAAGGTGTGGCTTCATTGGTAAAAGCAACACATCGCAATGGAGATACAAATCTTACATAAAGGGAAATCGATTTAGCATATGGTTTAAAATATAAGCAGGCAAGCATATTAATCAATCACTCTAAATCTGTTATTTTGCAAATTACATTTTTGTTGTTCTTTTCCATGTATGGCTGCATAAATATGCAGTTATTCATAAATATTGAATTGTTATGTAATCATTATGTCTATTGCGTGTTGTAGGTAAAACACCATAAGGCTATGGTCTGCAATGGTTGTAGATATCACATCAAAAAATTGGATGAAACAAAGAAAACATCAGATTGTGGGATTTCTGCAGTCTTTGAGGTGACCAATGTTTCATCTAGACGTGACAGACATCCAGAACTCTCAGAAAATTGATATTATGGGTATTTGGAAGATATTCTATAGTGTGACTTTAAATCCTTCAAGGTAGTTATTTCCGTTGTCAAATGGTATAGGTTACGATTGAATCAACGTGATCCCGATAGAACTATTATTGAACATGATAATGGATTTACCATGGTAAATACAAGGTTATTTGATCCAGAAATGGAGTCCTATGTTCTTCCAAGCCAATGTGAATAGGTATTTTACTCGGAGGTTCTAGGCAAAGCGGGCTGGTCATTTGTTGTGAGACACGATCCAAGGGGAAGGCCGGTAAAGTATAACCTAGACGAAGGTAATGAAGAGGGTACTCTGGAAGAAGAAGATGATGATGAAGAGCATGATCAACATGATGAGTTAGATGATCAGGATGGTCCAGCAGAAGATGTCCAAGAATTAGTTGAATCAGATGATGTAGTAGATAATGCCCATGAAGATTATATCGATGATGACATGATGAACGTAACTAGCTTAGATGACGATGATGATATAGACAATCCTTACAATGTTGAATCTAGATCTGATGATACATATGATGACTTGCATGAAGAAGATGATGAAATCTATTGAAAGGTAAATATTTAATTAGACGTATTATTTTATCTTTTTTTTTAAAGTGTGACTAACATTAATGAGATCATATATTTACAGATAGGATATCATCATCATCATCATCATAATAATAATAATAATTATCGTCACCACCATCAATGTCATCGTCTTCATTGTTGTCATCATCATCAACATCATCATCGACATTCTCATCATCATCATCATCATCATCTTCGTTGTGGGCATCTTCATCATCATCATCTTCATCATCATCATCATCATCATCTTCATCGTCGTCATCATCACCATCATCATCTTCATCGTCGTCATTCATCACCATCATCATCTTCATCATCATCATCACCACCATCAATGTCACCATCTTCATTGCCGTCATCATCATAAACATCATCATCATCTTCATCATCGTCGTTGTCGTCATCATCATCGTCATCGTCGTCGTCGTCATCATCATCGTCGTCATCATCGTTTTCATCATCATCATCGTCGTCATCGTCGTCGTCATCTTCATCATCGTCATCATCATCATCATCATCATCATCATCATCATCATCATCATCATCATCATCATATTCATCATCGTCATCATCACCATCATCATCTTCATTGTCATCATCACCACCATCGTCATAATCATCAACATCATCATCATCATCATCGACATTGTCATCATCATCATCATCATCACCATCATCATCTTCATCATTATCATCATCATCATCGTCGTCGTCATCATCATAATCATCGTCATCTTCATCATCATCATCATCATCATCAACAACAACATCATCATCATCATCATCAACAACATCATCATCATCATCTTCATCATCATCATCATCTTCATCATCGTCGACATCATCATCTTCATCATCAACATCATCATCATCGTCATCTTCATGATCAACATCATCGTCATCATCACCATCACCATCACCATCACCATCATCATCATCATCATCACCATCATCGTCACCATCATCATCATCATCATCACCATCATCATTACCATCGTCATCATCCTCATCCTCATCATCATCATCGTCAGCACCATCAATGTCATCGTCTTCATTGTCGTCATCATCATCAACATCATGATCATCATGATCATTGACATTGTCATCATCATCATCATCATAACCATCATCACCATCATCATCATCACCATCATCATCATCATCTTCGTCTTCACCATCATCATCATCGTCGTCGACAGCATAATCATCGTCATCTTCATCATCATCATCTTCATCGTCATCATCATCATGACCATCATCATCATCATCAACATCATCAACATCATGATCATCATCTTCATCATCATCATTTTCATCATCGTCGGCATCATCATCTTCATCATCAACATCATCGTCGTCATCATCTTCATCATCAACATCATCGTCGTCATCTTCATCATCATCATTGTCGTTGTCGTCATCGACATCATCATCATCTTCATCTTCGTCATCATCATCTTCATCATCGTCATCATCGTCTTCATCTTCATCATGATCATCATCGTCGACATTGTCATCATCGTCATCATCATCTTTATCAAATTCCAACAAGTTTAATATTTTATATTTGAATTTAGACTAAAAGAATCATTTTACTTTACATGGAAGTTTATTATTTTAAGTTTAATATATTTTATTTTGATGTAGGCTATCGATTTTATTTTATTTTCATAAAAGTGGAAATATATTATATTTTATTTTAGATTTTAAAAATGATTTTACTTCATTGGAGTGGAAGTTTATTATTTTAAATTATGTGTATTTCTACCAATTAATATTGGTGTACAAAATATCTAATCTCATGCATTGGAAAATATTAAATTAATATCTTAAGTTCATTTTTATAATATCAATTTTAAATTATTATTTATAATTTAAAATATGAATGATAAATTATCATTAATTTTTATAATTTAAATTATAAATTTATTTTATTTTTATTAAAATGGAACTTTATTGTTTTAATTTTTTTTATATTTGAAATTATGTTTATTTCTACATATTTAAAATGGTTAATAAAATATTTAATTATATATTTTAAAAATAATTATAATTAATTTTTATATTATTAAAAAATCATTTTTAATAATTATAATCAATTATTTACAATAAATACATCATAGTATTTATAACCAATTAAACAATAATTTATAGCCGTATACACTTCGGATATAGAAAACAATATTGATATACAACCCATACATGAAGTCATGAAAACCTACTTATGGCATATTCTACACATTATTGTGGATCATTACATGGGACCTCTTTGAAACAAGCCCTCAATGGATTATGTCCAACATGTTGTTGAGATATAAATGCTCTTAGTATGATCATTAGACATGCATTATACAATATGGTTGGGTAGGAAATATGGCAATGTCAACTTGTATGATACAATATGGTTGGGTAGGGAAAATAACAATGTCTACTTAGGTATTCAAGTGTTAGTATTATAACATATGGAGTAGTTACTAGTGGTCATTAGTTACTAGTTACTAGTTACAAAGTCCCTCCATTAAAAAACATAACATAAAAGGAAAATGTGGCATATACTTGACCAAGAGACACCTAAACTCTACATGAATTAATATCATCTTACTATAAAACCAATTTTCTTATTTGTGCACATTGTCTTTCTCATTTTCTTTGTGCACATTGTCGCGGCTCTAGTTTTGGACAATTATATCCAAGTTTGGACAATTTTATGCAATTTCCCGCTCTATGTATCATTTCACTGCTCAGGCACATCATTTTCCTGGTTGACCATTTGATTCACACCTTAGGGTTATCATTTCGGCGATTCATAGCTCTGTGTTATCATTTCGATTTCTAGCTCATTGTTAATGGTTTTGAATTGGCTCATGGCTCAACCGATAAGCATCACCTCATTTCTGTTGGAGTCATTTGCTACTTAGGTTGACTCAGCTTCAGTAGCATCAGTGAAAGCAACATCAACCACATCTAAGCCAGTCTAGTTCCAAATCCAATAAAAAAGAAAAATATAGGCTCCGCTTTGCTACGATTTGGTATGCTACAGTTGCCATGGATCCTAGCACGTTGCCCTAGGCATTGGACTGGCCTTATATAACTAGATAATGCTAAAGACCCCACTTTGTCTGCACTAGATGCTTCACTCGGATCATGAAGGTATTCCTCCCTTCACTCGCTCTCTCTTCAGCAGAAGATGGCCCAGGGTGTGGCCAAAAAATCGTGAACCCATCATCATTGACCTTTTATTAACCATCACCACTGGAATGGTTTTGGGCATGCTGTGATAGTAGATTTTTTGGGCATGCTGTGATAGGGGTCTTGAGTTGTGAATATTAGACAGGGCAGCAGTCAAGGGGCGGGTTAAGGCTGAGTTTAATGATTGTCACAATGTTGTATCTGTCATCTTAAATTCCCCAGAGACCATAAAGATCTTAAGAACACCAAATGAGGAATTTTTACTTTTATTAGAAGTGCAAGTGTTCTATAATGGCTGAGCATGCTCCAGTTTTATTGATTTTATATTACATTCCTCGGTTATTCTAGTTAATAACCAACATTAATGGGAATTGATTATATTCTGCTTTGAATTCCTCTTCTTTCTCCTTGGTTTATTCGCTTTTAAATTGATAGAGTTAGGGATCAATGGATGCCTTGTACATTTTAGATGCCCATGTTCTATTGTGGCTTGGGTGATATGCATAAGTATCAAGGCTGACAAGTAACATCCCACTCTTCCAATGATGTGGAGTTTTCTTGAAACTAGTCACTTTGTGCTGCTAGGCAAGTATATGAATACAATCTCTTGCAAAAAAATGTAAATCTGTTGGTCAAATTCTAGAAATAAGGCACATCTTAGTTAAAAAGGCTTCAACTCAATCGAACCCAAGATAATCACTTTATGCAATGTGTAGAATTCACGAATGAACAAGCATTTCCTATGACATCTCAGAAGAAAACAAAATTGACAAATACCCAAGTTGGACAGTTAGGCCTTCTGATGTAAGGTACAACTTATTGTTGATTGTTAGAATACCAAAACATATTTACATCATTGAAACACGACTCCAAGTTCCAGTTTTATTTTGGGAAGTTCTCAACTGCTATTTGATTTGTTATGATCAATTCACATTCTTATAACAATATACAAATTTTCATGTTGTAGACCATATGCCACAAGCTTCATTTTTTAGCTAAAATATGCAACCATTTTGCATTACCATGTTGATTATATGAAGTAGTGATACAACATTCACTAAGCATTTAGTTCCAGCTTAGATGACTTGGCCTTGGAACAGTAATTGTTGATGAGATATGGGTTCTGTCCTAACATTTCCAAATTAATTCTGATCTTTTCTTTTCTCAAAATTTCATAATCAAAAAAGGATTTTGAAGAAATTGATTCCATTTATATATTATAAATACAAATTCAAAAAATAAAAAATTGCAATTTAACTAAAAATTATTAAACTACTTTTCATCCTAAATATGAAAATAAGTGAAGACCACGTGGCTGCTACCTTCTAGAGGATAATTTCCAAACAATAAATGGTCTAATGAATGGCATCCTTCAGTCTCATGAAGAAGCGCCACACTTTGATATGCTTTGTAAGTGTTTTGTAGCAGTCCAAGGAGGCCAATTTGTGCGCCGGATTATATTATGGACATCACCTTGTATTGGAACATTTCTCTTCCTTAATGGTATCTTTTGTGATGAAACACTAACTCACTTAAGGGAATCTTCTTGGTAATAAAGAAACATCCACCTTAGAGGGACCTTAGGGCCTAAGGCATGTGGATAAACTTTCGAGGAGGATCATTGAGATTTGGAGGCTTGTTTCATGTTGCTCCATCATATTTCATTCATTTGTGGACATAACACCCTCTTTTATGGGATAGTGATAGTAGATTTTTTGGGCATGCCACAGGGGTTTTGGGCATGCTCCTCCAAAATATTCATTAAAAACCCCAAAACCATGTGCCAGTATAATGGACCCACATGCAAAACGATCAAGCCACCTCCAAACAAGGGCCAAACGTTGAGTACTTTGGGAATATGTGCAAGTAGAGTGAAGTGTTGCAAAATGTGGGTCGAAACCCCACACCACGCTTGAGATCAACCTTATGAACCCCTTAGTTAATGGGTGTTCCTCAATATATGTGCATGACACTTGTGAATACAAGTGAGTGAAATAATCTCTTCAATATGCAGAGCGTTCCTCCAAATGTGAACAAATGGTGGTCAAAGGAGTGTCCTCTCCTCAAGCACTCCACCCATCGAATCTCTCAACCCATGCAATTTAGCAATGTAGCACCATATGTGGTGTAAGAATGCAAATTTCCCATCCAACTTTATATCCTAGTGATGTGGCATGCCTCCACATATGTAATTGGTTGTGGGGATTAGGTGAGATGTCCCTTAAGTGAACAAATATGCATGGAATTGTGTAGGTGAAGAATCTAAAATGTGACAACAACCTACATGTGCCATCATGCCTCAAAATATGTGGTGATGCCTCATAATACAATGCTCAATGAGAAAATAGGAATCAAGAGTTGGAAACAATAAGAGTCGAGCCATTGATCCTCCATAATGCAACCTAATGAACAAGGTCTTCAAACATTGTTTGAATCTGCATGCATCATAAACCCTTCATAAAATAGCCTAATAAACAAGGTCTTCAAACATAGTATTGATCCTCATGCATCATAATCAGTGGAAAGATCACTTGTCGTAGTATTTTTGGCTTTCTCCAATCACCTTCAACTATGTATTTTTTAAATATCATGTTGAGATATGGTTTCCATGTGTTGATCATATGGACCTAGGAAGGATTAATCACAACATGAGCACAAAAATATGTTCAATTATTTAACATTTGGTGTTGTTATTTATGGCCAAATCCAATCATTAGGAAACCTTATGATCTCTTTCTTAATCAGTAGCACTACTTGAGGAAAACCATTACTGAAATTGTAGCTTGGGTAGGATTTCTATGCTGTAATTGTACCCTAGTTATGAAGGGTTCCCTAGGAAATGAGAGTTTTGACAAAATATTGGTCAAGCTACTATGCAACATTGGTATGGGGCAAGTCTTACATTGGGTGAGTCCGAATGGGTGGTTCTACATGAATGCACACCATTTTTTTAACATTGCGACTCATTAGTACTTTCTAAGACCAAATTAGGTCATGGGGAACTACTTTTGCATTGTATCTATATTGTGAGATGATTAACATGAAATATTTCCCCAGTTTCACCTCATATCCCAGATTGAAGGTGGTAACCATAGTGGATACTTGTCACTAGGAAAATTATTTGTGAAATTGCTTCATGCCTTCCTCCCCTCCATGTAATGTGTTTTATTTTTCCAACTAGTAAGACTAGATTTTCTTGAAGTAAACATGTTCATATGCTTTCAACTGTATCTATTGTCTTTCTATAGAACTAGATGGTTGATGTTCAACTGTTTACAACAAGTTACTGTAGGGAACAAACATCTCCCATTATGCTAGTGTTGCTAAAGATAGTTTGGACAAAACACATAGATATGGATGTACGATTTATCCTTAGCAAATGAAAAGCAAGGACATTTGTAAGGAATTGTGAACTTGGAGTTGATGTTTTTTTAGAAGTTCATGGTCTATTTCATTTACGAAAATTCACTTCTGCTGTTATGATATCAGGTCTGTTATTACAGTGCACATATATATTCAGTCATAATATAGCATTAGTGAGGTTACCAATCATACAAGTAGTGAGTGTATTATGCTATAATGTAGAGTTATCCAACCATGTATCATATGCCAAACAATTATGTTGACCTATTAGTGTGATGCCAAATTGCAAGTAAAATCAGTTTTGTCAAATAGTAATCATTCAAAGTCTAATATATCTCGTGTTCATATGCTTTCAACTGTATCTATTGTCTTTCTATAGAACTAGATGGTTGATGTTCAACTGTTTACAACAAGTTACTGTAGGGAACAACCATCTCCCATTATGCTAGTGTTGCTAAATATAGTTTGGACAAAACACATAGATATGGATGTACGATTTATCCTTAGCAAATGAAAAGCAAGGACATTTGTAAGGAATTGTGAACTTGGAGTTGATGTTTTTTTAGAAGTTCATGGTCTATTTCATTTAAGAAAATTCACTTCTGCTGTTATGATATCAGATCCGTTATTACAGTGCACATATATATTCAATCATAATATAACATCAATGAGGTTACCAATCATACAACTAGTGAGTGTATTATGCTATAATGTAGAGTTATCCAACCATGTATCATATGCCAAACAATTATGTTGACCTATCGGTGTGATGCCAAATTGCAAGTAAAATTAGTTTTGTCAAACAGTGATCATTCAAAGTCTAATATATCTCGTTAAAGTCGTTAAGTCTAATATACCTAGTAAGCAATGTGCTCTTTGTATACCCAAACCACAGTTTATATCTAACCTTTCAAATTTGATTTTTACCCTTTTGCAACAGGTTTGAGGACTGTGGAGGGAGTGACAATCTCCACCCTTTTGCATACTATAGCAACAATTAGAGGAGGCCAAAAAGAAGTATGTTATAGCTTGTTAGGGGGGTAAGGAGTGAGATTAGTTCATTGTTTAGATTACAATTTAAAGCTGTTAGGTGGTTGTCCAGGTAATGATAGTCTACAATTTATTGCAGACCTCAAGAGCAGTGGAAAAAGTACTGCTACAGCCTTGTTGTGGATACGAAAAGGGAAGGTCGAGACCTTAGATGAGAGGAAAAGTGTAGGAAGAGCAACCTTAGGTTTGTTGGGGAGGTTAGAGTAGTGATACATGTTTTTTTACAATATGTATTTATAGATTAGGGTACCGTGTTTTGATAAATATTTTTTTACAATATGTATTTATAGATTCTAGAATTAATTTCCCTCAACGTTGTTTAAAGTGATTTTTTATTATTATAAGAATTGAGAATTCTTTTAGTGCATAATATGTTCCACTATGGTTTAGGAAATCAAACTAGAATCCATAAAGGTCGTAGTGTGATGGAAACTCGATAGAAAGCTCATCATTTTCTGTATTTGTAATCCCATTTTTTAGTTAAAAGAGAGCAAGGCATACTTCTTACCCTCTAGTAGGATATTTGCAGGGCTTTGTTTCAACCCTACCTTCTTCCAGAGTTGTCACATATGAGTTGTTGGAATGTTGTCTCCATGTGATGATTGATGCAGTTGGAACCACTATCAAAACCCTAGGTCCTTCTTAGATGGACTCAAACCCTAGCAATTCAATTATCCTCTACGTTTTTTCTTTCAAAAACCCCAATCCTTCAAGTATATTCTAGGTTATGTCTTTCATAGACCCTAGCACCTTCCTTCCTTGCATAAAGACAAGTATAAAGGCTCCAGGAAAGATTTTCTTCAAGTTACAATTCATCCAATCAACTCTGCATGAAATGTCCCTTTGATCACATGTGGCATCATTTAAGAAGAGGAGCACTCTGCTTTTGAGGCTCTTTCTGCACGCATCTCTAGGTCACACCACTCCAAGAAGCCTTGCAAGTCATCTAAGAAAGAGTGCTCATGTTAGGAGATGACAAGTGGCATGTTGGTGAATATGTCAGGAACATTTGAACTCTTCAAGGCTAACATACTAAGGTTTTGGCCTCATTTTATTAATTTTTGTTTTGGTGGTAGTTGGATGGAAACCTGCAAAAGAATAGTAGATCCTCGTTTGCAATGTGTTTCTTCCATTGTGGAGAAATGCCCTAGCCCATTGGTTTGAATGCTGAAGATATATTTGCAGATGTGGAACTATATTTTGGGATATTCAAGGCTATCATTTTGCATTATAAGGATGTTGTCATGTACTATTTTTTTCTTTTTCTACTTGAAAAATACTTATGCTAATATAGTGTTTATTAGCCATCATAGGAGGGGTGTGAAGAGTGATATGTTTGTCCTCTTAAGACTTGATAATATGAGGTTTGAATTGTGCAATGTATGGACTGATTATTCAATGGAATCTTGTCTCTTTATTGGATATACTACACTTTAATGTTATAAAAAGTGTTGTTTACTGAATTCCTACTATCCATGTGATGTTTGATGAGGTTGGAACCACTATCAAAACCCCAGGTCCTTCTCAGATGTACTCAAACCCTAGCACTTCAATTATCCTCTAGGTTTTGTCTTTCAAAACCCCAACCCTTCATGTATCTTCTAGGTTTTGTCTTTCACAAACCCTAGCACCTTCCTTACTTGCATAAAGACAAGTATAAAGACTCCATGCAAGTTGTTATTCAAGTTACAATTCATCCAATCAACTCTCACACGATTCTACATGAATACTAGAACTAAAGACACTCTCCTTAGGGCTCAAGTCCCAACATATTATAGATCTTAAATTTACTTATTAACAACAGAATTGTTACAACCACAAATATTCCCTCTTAGCTTCTATAAACTTGTCAAATCACTCAACAAAATTAGCTAATTGTTTATGATAAACCAGCATACCAAACAACCCTAGAAACTACTCATTCACCATGAGAATATACTTTGAAAACCACCTCTTCAAGTACACAGTCTGGACAAGAGTGTACACTTGACATATACATAAAAATGAAGTTACAAGTACATACCAACAACTTATCACAAGTTGGTACAAAATATTCCTTCAAGATTATCCACAAGCTAAGAGTCTCCAATGCATCCAAACCCTATCTAGGGTGTCTACCATCATTAGAAAACACTAATGAGCAATACAAAGGCCTAGCAATGTATCCCACCAAGCTATATAGCCACACCAAAACCCTTAAAACAAGTTAGCACCAACACCAACAAGTCCATTCTCGATCTTTCACCAAGCTTGCATCACACAAACTCTCCAAGCAAAGTGCTCCAAGACTCCTCTAGGGTTTCTTTTCCATAAAATCTAGGTCGTTCTCACTTGGACTCAAACCCTAGCACTTCAAGTATCCTCTAGGTTTTATCTTTCACAAACCCCAACCCTTCAAGTATCTTCTAGGTTTTGTCTTTCACAAAACCTAGCACCTTCCTTCATTGCATAAAGGGATTGCAAAACCATGGATTGGTGTGACATTTCCTTTCCATCTGATGAGTTTGTTGTGATGAGTTGGAAGTTCATGTAAGTTATATGTAAGCCTACGGGTGTAGAGTAAGGAGAGAGGTGTGGCCAAGAAAATAAATAATCGGGCCAATGTAGAGTGGAGAAGTGACCTAGAAGTTGTGTGATCAGGTCGGTGTAGTGATAGAAGCTCTCAGAATGTGAACTCATTTATAGAGGTTGGAGAAAGTAATGCATTTCATCGGATATCCGACATATATGCTATACTACTGACATCTTCAATTTGTTTGTTATATGACTTTAACCATGTCTGCAGGGAGCACAATATGAGTGCAGACCATTTATCCTAGGAAGCATTGAATATGAAGGTTGGCCTCCTCTCCTTCTCGTAACTTTTAGAAGGAGAAATCATTGAGGAAGGCATGATACAGTTGATTTAAGAGATTTTTGATTCTATGGCATAGTCTTTTTTGGTTCTTTATACTATGGGATACATCAACATCTTTCTTGTTTTAGCTGGGGATATAGATTTTGTTTTCAGCCCCTCAGGGGTGTGTTTTCTCCACCCTTGATGCCTCATTGGATAAGATGTTTGGGCTCCTTATGTTCTCTGTGTGGTATTTCTATTCCAGTCATCTTGGTATTGTGGGTTCCATCCCTCCTGTTGGGAAATTTTATGATACTTATGATCTCCACTTGTAAAAAACATAGTTTGTATTTTGAGATAAATTGGTTGAAGCATTTGCTATGGAATGACTTCATATCTATATCGTCACGTTAAAGGACTAAGTGATGAACTGTTATACTATGGAATTATTGATATTATTTAGGATAATGATATCACCATTATGTCATGCTTATAAGTGTTTCCAAGTTTTTTGCTATTATTTTCAATTTTTTTTCCAGCCATGATGGAGGTAGAACCAAACAGGTATTTGTCAAACCTATCTTCCCCCAACGAGGGGAGTTTGGGAAGGCTAGAGGAAAGTGAGACATCCCATAGGTCTACAAGGACTAGATCAACTAGATGTCATAAGATCAGAAGAAAATTCAATAAACACATGAAATTTTTTCTTAGAGGAGGGGGGTCATGTTCCTATGATGACGAGTAATAGGAGACATCGAGGTGCCCTTAAGGTACAAACACCTAGTGAAACAATGGGTACCTGGGGATCTTCCTCAAGTCAACACTGATTTTTGTGTGAATGAGAGGATATATAGAATTGTGTTGTCATCATTACATGGATTGGGGTTGTTTTTCATGGATAGAATAAAGGTTGGATACAACAGATGTATAAAATTGATGGAGTATGCTGGACCCTCTTATAACTACAATGATTGGATGCACCTGGTCCAATATACACAAAGTATGCATAGATATGGGTTGTCAACAAATTATATACAACTGAAAGACAAAGATCAAAATAAAGGAGCAACGTTGTACATTGACGTAAGGCCAAAAATAACTATGAATATTGCGGGGTTTATAAACAGTACACAACTAGGCTCTACACTTAAGCAAGCCAACTGCATATTTGAGGCACGTGAAGAAAACCGTGTCTTTGTATGTGCCATTAAATCAATAGTTGTTGGGGAAGAACTGCTTATTAATTACAATTTGAATCGAGTAGATACAAACATGGTTAGTATGGATGTGGTACATCCAACAACTTACCCAACCTTTTATTAATTATTTTAACACCTTTAAGATTTTTCGTTAGCATATAATTATAATTTTTTATTAAATTTCCTATGTTGAATTCGCATGGAGGTGATGGGGGGTGCATCACCCCAACAGAAGGTGAGAGGAGTACACGATCCGTGAGGAAACATGTATACATCAAAATGTTAGCTTTTAAAATTGTTTCAATGAGTATTTTGGTCTCGTTAGGTAATTTTTAGTATGTTTTTGATGCAGGGTTATTTTAGTCGGGGCACCTCCCTCACAGTTGATGCTAGTAGACCTACCTCAAGGTGACAGGTATACATCAAAATTGCCATTGTAAAAATTTAGGATGGACAAACATATCTATCGTTATGTATTTTCAATAGTATATTTGGTTCGCTTATATAATCTTATCTGTTTTCCATGCAGAGTGTTGATCAAGGAAGCCAACCGACAATTGATTAGACGACTGCAACATCGAGGCAACAGGTAAACATGAATGTAATTCTACATTTTAAATACTGTAAAATTGTACACATGTATAACGTGTAGCATAATGTTTATTTTGTTATGTACTTTTTTGTTTTTATGTCTGCGTTCATTATGATAATGTTGTCTACTTTTTTGGTAGGTTGATGATCGGGTAAAGTCCCCGGCTATTGATCAGACGATTGGAGCCTTGAGGCAACAGATAAACCTAAATGTAATTGTACATTCTAAATATTTCAAAATTGTACACATATAAAACATGTAGCATAATGTCTATTTTGTTATGTATTTTGTATTTTTTACATATTGCATTCATAATGATAATGTTCTATACTTTTTATGCAAGTGGATGATTGGGGAAAGTCCCCAGCTATTGATTAGACCACACCCTCGTCTAGGCATCAGGTAAACCTAGGTGTAATTCTAGGAATCTATCATGATAGACAATTTTTGTTGATAGAATTTTTTGCCCAGACTATTATTTCAAAAACTAAGCAATGTTTTATATATTTCTGTTGTAGAAAGGGGATTCGGTTTATGAAACACCAACTCAACAGTCTTTAGAGTTTGATGTCTACCAGTTTTTGAATGATAAAAGAAATTGGTACGTCTGCAGACCCGTTGAAGGTGCTGCAGAAGACAATGGAAAAACAAAATGAGGAACTGCTTACTCTGGCATTGACAATTCCACATACAGACGAGATCAAAACAAGGATTCAATTGTTGATCTAGAGATGTCGACAATTGAAAGTAAGTTCTAGAATAATAATGTAAATTCGTTTTGAACTTTATAATTTTTTATTTTATTTGATATTGAACTTATAATACAATGGTTTGTATTTACATGAAATTTTGCATTTTAACACTGGTGTTGAAGGCGTTATTGGTCCCAATGACTAAACTACTCCACGTACACCACATATTGCACCCTTTTTGTCCACTGAACAATTAGAAACACGCTCTGCAACACCCCCAAGGCCAGCAGAGGATGCAGCCGATGCTGATCGACCCACAACAAATGCTGCAGAAGAAGGGGTGGATGCAGGGTTTGATACTAATGCTGATGTTGAAGCAACATTTCCTGGATCTTCTCGTGTCACTAGCACTGGTTAAATAGTGACAACATTTTCGGTGAATGATGAACTCGTTTCAATAAAGATAGAGAAGATTCCAGGTAATTATAGATTGTTCAATTTAGTTTTTATAATTTGTTTCTAATATACCGATAATTTTTTTAATGTTGACTAATGATGGCATGATTGTTTTGCAGGAAATGATGTATTTTATAAAAATATAAATGATTTGGCCTTGGAGATATTCGGGACCACCATCCGCACAAGGTGGGACAGACAACCAAAAGATTTAAAGGATGAGCTGACTAATCGACTGGTCGATCTGCTCGAAAAAGATACCTTCGATACATCGAAGGTCCTACAGAAGGTTGGACAACATTTGAAGATTGTCTGAGACCAATATAGGGTTCACCTAGAAAAGAACCCTAGGTATGAGCGCCCTCCAATGATTCCATCAAGGGAGCGGAAAGCCTTAGTGGAAGATGGAAAAGAGAAGGGCCTGAGGAAAACATAAAAGATACCACCAAGAACAGGGAGGTATGCAATACATTCCACAATGTAATGGTAAGCCTTATTATTTTTAATTTTTATATCGAATTTGGAACATCGACTAACGTAATTCAACACTTGATTAGGATGTCGGACACATTAAAGGCCACCAAGGAAAGACTGGAAAAAATTGGTGAACACAAGCTTGGGCCTGGTGGTTATTCTAATTTGGTGGCCTGAGTTGTAAGTATCGAAAACCTGATACTACATCCAAATAATATATAGAAAATTATTTTTGTTTTATTCTAGCAAAAAATGTAAAATTAATGACGTCATGCAAATATGCAGGCCGACCGATTCAAAGAATTGCCCACTCGGGAAGACATGAAGCTTGGATTCAAACATGGCTTTGAAGCAATTGTTGAACACCGAAGAAGCTTGTTTGGGCATACTGCACGATCTTCTGCTGATCCATCTGGTGCACAGGTATATAAAAACTATATAGTTTAATGAAAATTTATTAATTCTCATGCAATTTATTTGTTATAAAAAATGAACATAAATTATTTATTCTGTTTTGAGCAGCAAAGTAATGATCCCGTTAATGTCGAGGATGTACACCAGTCAGTCGAAGATCATGCTTCGACTCATGGTAATGAATTTATTAATATGCTAATGTTTTGTATAGATAATTGCAGATGATGAACATTAATTCTAATTCTCCACAATTCAACTATAGAGCATGTAGATGCATGTAACACTAGACAGGTTGAGCCTGTATAGGATAATGATGAACACGCTGATGTGCCCATGCCGGGTAAAAAAACACCTTTGTAATGTTTTTTTAAATGAATTACTTGAATTTTAAAAAACACAAAAAAATTAATGAAACAATTTGACAATATTGCAGCAATTCTGAGCCCCTCGCCACAAGTTCAACCTTGCGAGCAACTAGGGAGACCGATGAGCAGATTTCGAAAGATGCACTTCTCGCTAAATATGTAAAGAGAAGAAAAGTAAAACGGAAGTGACTGAAGAAATTTTGAGTAATTCTTATTTATAATAAAAAAAATTTACAGGGTTTTTTCCTCTATTTCATGAATGAATGGTTAAATGAATGCTTTAATGAATGGTTTACTGAATTTTTTTATCGGCTATTGACTAAATGAATGGTTTAATGAATGTTTTTTTCATCTATTGAATGATTGAATTTATTGAATGATTTAATGAATTGTTTAATGAAAGTTTTATTTCAGCTATTGAGTGAATTAATTTGCAATAAATTGTTATTTGCAAGTAGATGCATTGGGTTTGGGGAATTGAGAGTGATGTGAGGGGGGGAGGGGTCATAAGAGTTTCCACCTTCATGTGGTTGGTCCTGTTTAGTAGAGAATATTAAATTATTCTCGAAACAGAGAGGAGCTCAATGAATGGTAAGGAAGTATACATTAAAAACATTTATTTGTATAATTGTAGTGTTTAAATTTAATTATTGTTATTTGACTCATCCATGGAGCTTGTTACAGATAGCGTTGGGAAACATTTTCATAGTTTAGAGGAAAAAATGGCGTTTTGATGTGATCGATGGCCTTATATACATAGTGTTGTGGTTCTCCATGTTTCCTTAGGTGATCTCTTATTACCAATTACTTTACTTGAATAGTTGAATAGTATTGTAATTTACATTGTAATAGTATTGTACTTATTTAGATTGGTTTGTTATTTTCATAAACAAGCAAATTTAAATTGATGGGTCCTAACATGAAATTATTGCAACAGGAAAAAAATTGAAGTATGTTGAATGATGTTTTGAAAGGTAAAGAAGAATAAGATAGTGCGAAGGTCCACAAATCAAGGTATAATTATGTTTTCCTTTATTTGATTGAACTGTGTATTGGGTATTTATGCATGTGCACACACACACATTTAGTTGATGATGAGGATTACCATATATTCAAGCTAACTTTGTTCTATCTGATCTATAAACTTAACTTAACTAGTTTGATTTATCAAGTTGTTTCTATGATTGAATAACTTGGAAAAGAAACTTTTGATTTTTATGAGTTAGTAAGTTGTAGAATCCAGTCTTTTCACAAATATTTTTAAAAATAGATCTAATGTATTTGTAGGCCAAGAAGTCCAAGAGAGTACTTTTATAATGTATATATATAACCTTTCCTTTATGCCATTCCAGTAGTAGCATTAGAGTTAATTTGTGTATTTTCATTAATTCTAGAATGGAGGAAATGTGGGTCTTATTCCATAAGTGAATTTTAGGTATCAAAGGCTAAGAAAAAATTAAGCCTTTGTGTTGTGTCATAAGCCTTTTGTCTAGCATCATGTTGAAGCCTGCAAGTATACTACAATCAGTTAGATTAATTAATGGAACAAAATAAAATTGATTAGGATGGGACTGTAGTCTCATAGAAATGTGTCTTTACTGTTCAAAATATATTTTATTATTGTATTTGGTTAGTTGACGTATTTTTTCAGATTTTATCCAAAGTGCACCCTATAAGTCCCAAATTCCATATTCACTATTCTAGAGCATCCATAAATCATTATGGCAACTAAGTAGATCCATTTTGGATGCAGTACAAAACTTATTTAACATGGGGTAAGAGACTTGAACCCTGCACATTTCCTAAATAGAATTTCCTTTACCAATTTACAGTGGGAAATCCCCATCCCATCCCAATGAGAGAGAGTGTTTCCTATGAATATTCCTTTCTTTGTTCTTGTATTCTATTTTCACCACTCAGTCCCATTGACCTACTTTCGTGGTCATTTGTCAGAAATTAATATTATTATCTTATCTTATCTTTATCTATAGGCTGGCACAAAAGAACTCAAACTTCAAGATACCAATACTAATAAATCATTGCAATTTTAATCTTCTAGATCCTACATGAAATAATATATGAAAACTACCATCAAACTCAGTCTTTATTTTTTAATACATTGCTACAGGATTGTTTTAAGGATGCTACATGTCTAAGTTTCCACAATTTTGATACTAGCATGAACTTCAAAATTGCCTAGATTTCTTAACAAGGTTTATTTTCAAAGCTAGAGTCCCTAAACCTCCAAGAAGAGATGATTTGATGTTACTATGACCTCAAAATTGTTCATGTTTGTTGTTTGGCACCTCCAGAGGCTGCTGTTGAAGTTTCAAGCCATGGTCTATACACAAATACAACCAAACTTGCCTAAAAGCCCTCCTTTTCATCTAAATAATGGATGATCTTTGACCCTTTGAAGTGTGATAAGTATATGAGTAATCCATAGGAGGTGATCTCATCATGTGTAATGCGGTTAGTTTGTTCCTTTTCCAAAATCTTGACACAATCTCACTCATGCCAAGAGATCGACATTACTATCCTAGAAATAGGCTTGCCACACAAAAAAAAAAACTAAAAAAAGAAGTGGGGTGTGTGGGCATAAAGGAAATTTTCATGTAGGTTGTGCATTATTTCACAAAATAATCATGCAAGTTACTTGCATGTTGTACAAACTACCATAGTTGTGTGGCTAAAATGAATTCAATCCATGCGCTAAATAGTTTCCCATCACATAGGCACACATCAAAGTTTCATGACGAAAACATAGGCAAGCCATGCATTACACAACTACCCACCAAACAGTCATGCTATAGTCAGTCGTATCCTATGAGTTG
The DNA here is from genome assembly GCA_001517045.1 of Pseudotsuga menziesii. Taxonomy (NCBI): domain Eukaryota; kingdom Viridiplantae; phylum Streptophyta; class Pinopsida; order Pinales; family Pinaceae; genus Pseudotsuga; species Pseudotsuga menziesii. The sequence continues at coordinate 50,914 of LPNX010967868.1, read as the reverse complement.
TGCAAATGTGGGTTGAATAACCACAAATATTTGTGCAACTATTCGGTTGGCAGTCTTGCAATTCGATGGAAAACCTAATGGGTATCATAAGGGTTGTATAGCCCCCTAATATATAAATGAAATGGATAAAATGAAAATAAATTCAATACCTCCTCCCTCATGGTCTTAGAATCTAATTTGAGTCGTCAATTTGACCAGAATAAGTTCCAAAACAATTAGTTCAAAAAGGATGATCAAGAAAATAGAACGTGAATATGAATTTAGAAATGTTGGCCCACCTCATTTATAAAGTACCATGTCAATATTCGAATGGACTATTATGGATATCAGGCGATTCCTTATTTTTCATCATTAACACAAAAATCCTACTCTCATCTGCTTCCATTTGGCTCACTCCATTTATCACCATCCTCAACTTCTTTTGGATCTATGCGTTGGTTTTATGTTGTAATAGGTTGGTCTCACAAAATGGGTATGAGATCCTTCTCCAAGTCTTCCCACATCTATTACAACTCCACAAGAGGGTCATTTCAAGATACCCGCAACATACTTTATCTCTAGAACCTTCAAATGACGCCAAGTTGTTGCTACAAAAGGTTTTCTGTTGGGGAATCTATTGTTGTTATGAAGATACAACTAGGACTGTTGATGTATCTAGTCACTTCTTCTTAGATTCATATTCTCAAGGAATCATGGAAATTTTAAAATCCAACAATCCTCGAAAGGTGACCAATACTCAATCTAGCAAGTATTACATATGTTTTGCAAAATATTTCAAATATTAGGAATATTTTATCAAATATATTCCAATAGAATTCTCTGTTATAGTAAGACAATAAAGGACTCTAATTTCCTTCTAGATGCTCTCAAAGCTTTTTGTATAAATCAGCAGATGATTTCAACATGTAAAAACTTATAGACTCTACTTGGTAGATGGTTTTATTAATTCAATCTTAGCGTTTTTGTGAGAAAAAAAATCCCTCATCCTTCCATTATTAACTATGATCTAGTTTTTTTTCAAATTGTATTCCACCTAATATGTTGATTGGGCAATGTTGGATTTCTAATAATACTAATTAAAACGCATTTTGTAGTTTGATGAAAGATATTGATCCCCTTTATTAATTTGAATCATCCAGTTATAACTCTCCTTTGTCCTTTCAATTAATAAGTTAAAATGGACACTCAAGTATCATATTGGACTCTTTAGGCATCTGTATCATTGTCCACAATTCCCACCTTAAGGGTTGGGGTGGAGTCATTTACTAAATCTCCAAGGACATATTCCTTCTACCATGTGGGTTACTATTTGACCACTTTTTGACTTGGGAGAATTTTGTCTTTGAACATGGAATCTCCATGAACTCACACTCAAAGCAAATTTTGCAAAAAAACAGTATGGTTTTATAGTCCAAAAGTTATGTCAAACTATGATTTTGGCACTCCAACACAATTGTTCGAAGGATACCTTCACTTAAATCTAATTAAATGCAAATTCAATCCACATATGTAGTATACTTACTTATTGTTTATAGGTCCATAATAATAAACTTTCCTAGATTGTTACCAATTGTGGTATGGGTATCCCATTCCAATATTCGAACAAAAGATTGGAATTCCTACCCAAATCAAATCTTTGTTTATGAATCTATAGGTTGACTAAATCTAAGTTTCTCTAGCTTCATAAAGAGGCAAGCTTCGTCCATAAACTAGGGCACTTACCAACAATGTGCACTATGTCATACTCAGACAAAAATTAGAATAAAAACCCCTTTGCATTAGGTTGGATCGACACCATATTCTCCAAGAAAGAAACCCATAAGTCTTCTAGAGATTTTTTAGTGATGACCATAATCTATGAAACCCTTGTATCATGATATGTAATAGTCCTTGTCCTCCTCCTTTAAGGGTTGTAACTGTTGAACATTACCACTGTGTAGGGCTGAGATTATGCCCATATCTTCCTTTTCTAGGGTTGTTTATGCCCAAAGGATTTCCTAGAACTTTGGATTCAATGCCCAAATGGATTCAAAATTGTCCAAACATGACTTAGGACTGACCGGAATTCACGTTTTAGGGTTGTTATTATGATGATAATGGTTTTTTGAGATATGAATTTCAAGAATCCACCTAATGTTGCATAATATAAGTCTGAGAATGACCCTTAGTAAATGCCAAAAATTTGCCCAATGTGTATGATAACAAGGCTTCCATATATCCAAGTTATTATTGTGATGAAACATAGATTCCTAGGCTGCCATATATCGTAGTTATTGTTGTGATGCATGCATAAGTCAGACACCCCTCTCCTGGATGTTAATTTCAAAAATTAATACACCTATACAAGTTGGCTTCTACTTCATTTTCCCAATAGCAAGCACAAAACTCTGTCAAAATTTATACATGAATTTCCAACTACAACTTATTTTCTAAGAAGAGTAAACTCTGTGAAGGAAATACTTTCTTCTTACCATTCTTTAACAATGAAATTCCTTTGATATGGAGTTTGTACATGTAAATATGACATGACAGGAAGTGGATATCCATTTTAAAATAGATCAGTGCATGCTTAAGAAATGTGGTTACACCATCTCTTCATCATGGTGATATTGAATTATGTGGAATTAAAAAAAATGTGTTCCTAATTTAAACCAAATTCGAAGAAAGTTTAGAACTAATATTTAGCCATTATTGTGTTTAATTCAATGCTTAATTTTAACTTTTGAGGTACCTTTCTTCATGACGAACTTTGCCTAAGTATTAAAAGGATGAAAGTTTACGATGCACTTTACTATTTTGACATAGTGTATAATGGTAATGTTGATTGATATATATTATGCATGTTGCATTTTACCTTTTAGTGTTTGTGACCATTGCACTAGGGAGAGTATGAATTGTTTATAAGGAATTTGATGCTTGTGAGAATGATGGGTGTGGTCACGAAGGTCCTTAACAATCATGAGTATATAATATACTTCTTGCAGACAAAAGAAGATATGATATTTAATCATGCCAAACTGCGCCCCCATCTCGAATTCATAGATAACAAATGAGTTGAAGCTTCCAAGGTATGCACACTACTTCTCTTCTTTCACTTCATGGGAATTGGTAGTGTTTTTTTAATGAATGACAAGATTTTTCCCTTGTCTTAGTCCTCAAATGGATAAAGTGCTTTTAAGTTTGTTGTTTTCCCATTGTTTTCTGATTTTTCTGTAATGTTTATTTCTTATTTCTTCCACTTTCCATGATACCCTGTTCTAGGCTGACATACTTTTTGGTTTGTCTGTGGAATTCTAAGTGGATTTTACTGTGTTGGGACCTCTGTCAAATAGGACGTTGAGGTTCAGATGTTTTCCTTTTATAACGACTATTATTGGTAATCTACCCAATGTTATAGATAGGATATTGTTCCTAAGTTGTGAATATTAGACAGGGCAGTAGTTAAGGGGAGGGTTAACGCTGAGTTTAATGATTGTCACAATGCTTTATCTATCATCTTAAATTCCCCAGAGACCTTAAAGTTCTTAAGAACACTAAATGAGGAATTTTTCTTTTATTGGATCTTAAAGTTTAGGCTTAAAAATTAATATTTTAAACCAAGACTTGTATCTCATCTTTGAGTTCGTGGAAAATGGGTAGCTTGAAAACTAGATCCATGGTGCAAGGTCATGTGTTGGGGATTTGAGTTCTAACTTGGAACTAGAGGCTATAAATTATCGTGTACATGGCAGAAGGGTTGGAGTATCTTCAAACTTTTGTGTAATATTTGCATTGTAAAGTGTTTTTTTTTCAATTTTTTGTTTTGTTTGACCTATGTGGATATGCCTCTCTTATGAAGATAAAGTCATTGTTAATGGATATCATGATCTTGTGTCATTGTAGGCAACACAAAATTTGTTTTCTACATCTTTTAAGCATTTCAAGGCTGATTGAATAGTTGCAATGTGTTCGGAGCATTAATTCCAACTAAAAACACATCTCGTTTGTTCAAAACAACTTATACTTCCCCAAGTGTAGTAATTTATCTCTATGAACCAACACGACGATACAAGTATTTGTTTTATAATGTTTTTATTTAAATTTTTTTCGCTTTGGTTTCAAGTATTTTAGCATTTTTCATGCTTCAAGCGAACTCAGTGAATCAAATACAGATCTAGTCAAGAACATGCTTTGGATAGTAGAATAATTAGGACCCATAAATACAATAACAATTTGAGCTGAAGGACTCTATCCTAGTTAATCCCACCAAACATGGATGGTCATCATATCATCAATAGGAATTATAAGACTCAAGAAATTGAAAAACATAAAGAAAATTTGAATGGTATATGCATATTTGCTTAATATTGCAAGTAACAAAATGAGACAACATCAAATTTCAACTACCTGGAATGGAAGTGTACCCTTCCTTCATCACTAGAAACTAGCAAAATAAATTTGAATATAGGGTCATAATAAAGCCACAATCTCAAAAGCATGCATAAGTAACCAACATAATAATCCAAAATAACAAATTACAACATTATCCCCACAATTTCTACCCAAAACATATTTTATTGAACTAGATGCAACTTTAAAATATATGAATGAAACATTTAAACTAAACTATAATAATTACAACTATATGGAAATATTTGAATTACAACAGAAAATCAAAGGTTGCACCATCCCCTAAGATAGTAAATCTAGGTCACATTAGACCAAGGGTGTAATATCTATCTTTGAAGAACATCACCAATGCTTGATGTAACTATCACAATCATGCCAAAGCTTCATGTAGGTATTTGACAATTACAATAAATCAAATACTTTAAGCCTCAGAGATCTACAAAAATAAGCATCTTCAGAAAATGGATACAAACAACAAACTTTTGTGCAAATTACTTGGTTGTCATTACTAGGCCATGAATTGTATTATGGATTCATTCAAATGTCGGAATCAAAGTGAAAGAGATAGGATGCCATAGGATACTGATCATGTATTCCAATCCATGATATCCCATTCCTTCAACAATGGATTTCACACATGAATTCCTCACACAAAACCTTACTGTTGGCAATCCATTAAAATATACCTATTCATTGCCTCATATAAAGCAACATTCATACTATCGTGTTTTATTTGGGATCAAACTAAGTCCTTCAATTAGGGCAAACAACAATATTTCCATTGGATAATAACTTACCTTCATAATCAATGTTTTCCCCTTCCAACTCCGGTTCAATACCTAAACAAAAGGAATGTCTAAAGGATTTTACCTACACTACCTATTAGTTTTGTAAAAATCATGTGTTTGGGAATGAAAACTCATAGTCCTATTAATATTCCTTATGGCTATATCCATATAAAAAAGTATACCTTATTCTAAAGCTACCTTTGAAATATTGATCAACTGTTAGTCTCATGCCTTGTCCATCCCATGACCTCATGCCTTAGCACACTACTAAGTAGCTTCTAGGAAAATATTTGTTGTAGGTAAAAGTATCAAATAACAAGTAATATTTGTATAGGTATTTAGAAGGATATGGAGTGGGAGTAGTTGGATCTTGAAAAAAAGGCCATGAGAGGAAGAAGACAATGGCTAGGGAGAAAAGAGTCATGTGTGAAAATTGGAAGCCACGTCTTATGAAGAAAGGGAGACCAGAGAAAATAAATTAGTCACTCCTACTATAGACATGAATACACATGTGTTGTAGACTCGTATGGAATCCTATTGGCATTGAAGTTTTGTACTGGAGCAACCAAAGGAGGAGGAGAGGTAGTAGCCTAAGGAGTTCTAGAAGTTTGGAGTTGTTGGAGGAACTAATTTCCATAAGGAAAGCAATCCATGGTTGAAGGGAGCAGAGTGCATGGCTAGATATGTTTTTTTTCAATTTTTTGTTGTTGTTGGTGGCTTCTACAATGTTTATCAGGGACAACTAGAAGATGGTATTAAAGTGGTTGTAAAGCATGGTGATCCCAGATCTGATCAAGGTCTTATGTTGTTTAGAGTAAGCTTGGATGGGGCCACTTCTCTACAGTAATACTCTAAAATTTATTATATCATATAGCTTTTAATTGATATGTATATTTTATTAATCTCACCACAAGTTTTTTCTGTCTCAACGATATATACGTGCAATGATGGTGTATCAAAGATGCATTCAGTGCAAGTGTTCTAGAATGACTGAACATGCTCCAGTTTTATTGATATTATATTACATTCCTTGGTTATTCTAGCTAATAACCAACATTAATGGGCATTGATTATATTCTGCTATGAATTCCTCTTCTTCCTCCTTGGTTGATTCACTTTTAAATTGATAGAGCTAGGGATCAATGGATCCATCGTACATTTTAGATGCCCATGTTCTACTGTGGCTTGGGTGATATGCATAAGTATCAAGGCTGACAAGTAACATCCCACTCTTCCAATGATGTGGAGTTTTCTTAAAACTAGTCACTTTGTGCTACTAGGAAAGTATATGAATACAATCTCTTGCAAAAAAAATGTATATTCATCGGTCAAATTCTAGAAATAAGGCACACCTTAGTTAAAAAGGCTTCAACTCAATGGAACCCAAGATAATCACTTTCTGCCATGTGAAGAATTCACGACTGAACAAACATTTCCAATGACATTTGAGAAGAAAGCAAAATTGATGAATACCCAAGTTGGAGGTTTAGGCCTTCTGATATAAGGTATAGCTTATTGTTGCTTGTTAGAATACCAAAAAACATTTACATCCCACCCTTGTTGATTTTTTTTTAAATATACAGAACGCTGTCGGTTATCTAACATCGTGTGGCCCTTGTTTGATGAAGTCACCATAACTCCGACAAGAGTGATCCAACGAGATGCTGTCGGACATTACACGGGGCATGTCGGACATCCGACTAGAGTGTCATTGCAACTCTGACACGTCACCATCGGAAAGCCGACTAGAGAGTCGTCGCAAATTCCACCCCTCACACTCGAAATCCGACAAGATGGTTGTCACACAAACGACAAGGAGAATTCGGAAATCCGACACCTGAGACGTCTCAAATTTGATGAGAAAAGCTAGAAATTCTACAAGGGAGGCGACTCACCTCTGACAAGGCAAAGTTGGATGTTCGACAACATAGGAGTCAGAAATTCGACGACGTAGTGGTGAATTTCTTCGGCATATTAGCTTCATACTCTGTCGGAAAGTCAATGGTGTTTGATATGGGGTCGAATATCCGACGACATCCCACCGACGACAAAAAAAAATGTTGTTGTCAAATAATAGACAGGTGTCTATTAAATTTCAAACATGGTATTCGTCAGATTTTGGGCTCAAATTCTACTGTGTTAATCTCTAGCCAACTCAATTACATTAAAATCAACCTTATTCTTTGATTGATCAATTTTCTAACACAACACTCAAGGTTTTTATAAAAACAAAGCCAAATACATTTATTTAATGCATTCTTTTTTTAAGCATTTTTTAAAATCAAACAACAACGAGTTGTTTTACCATTGCAACTTGTTTAACATTTTCAACATATAACTTAAATTATATAATAAAACATATACACAAATTAAAACTTCATATGACATGTATGGTTAACATAACATAATATATAAAAACATATTTAATCAATATATTTTATTTAGAAATACATACAATTCAATTAAATTTAAAAAAAAAAAATAAAAAACATATTTAATAAAAAATAATATTTAAATAAAACATAGATTTAATAAAAAATAACATTTAAATAAAAAACATATTTAATAAAAAGCATTATATTTTATTTTAAAATAAATAAAATTCAATTAAATTTAAAAATATTTAAATAGCTTTGAATGATGACTTAATGCTTGACTAAAGTTCAAATGCTTCTATGTTCTCACAAAATAAGACGTTAACTAAGGTTAGGTTATCAGACATGGATAATTGTGAAGATGTTAACTAAGGTTACCAGACATGCATAGTTGTCATTTTTTTATTATTATTGTTTTTTCATGGTACACTTTTAAATTAAAGTTAAAAAAATATTAAATAATTTTTTTTCAATAATAATAATTGAGATGATAAATAATGTTGAATGTATTTTTTTTATATGTTAAATTAGATTTTATAAAAGTTATATATTTAAATGTGTTATAAATTGAAATGTTTTTGTTACTCAAATATTCTAAAGAAAATCTTTTTTTTTCTTTCTAAAATCTAATAAAAATAACTTTAAATTGATGAAATTGTAAATATCAAATGTTAAAATTATACAATTTCGTTGTAATGTTTAAATATATTTAATTTATTTTAACAACAATTTCATCTATCTAAAATTGTAATTTCAACAAAGATTAATTGGTGAAATTGTGACGGTGACAAACACAAAAATATAGAAAACATAAAATGTTTAGTCTTCTTCCAAGAGATAGACATTATTTGACCCTCTTTCATCTCATTCCATGCTCTATCCACCTAATCATCATCATCATCATAAAATACAATGAAAAATACACTACACCAGCATAGATCCATCTTAAACCTGGATCTAGAAAGCACCGAGAGGGCAAATTTCTTTAGGTGTAAGTTATTTTTATCTTAAATTTTTAAATGTTCATAAAAATTACACCTCAAACATTTTGATCAGTTTAGTGTTTGGTAAATCGGAGTTTAACATGAATCTTTTAATTAGTTTTCATTTAGTTTTATTATTGGGTTTTTATTATTTGATAAATTAGGTGACATATTTTTCTCTATATTCTTTTTTATTATTGGGTTTTTTATTATTTGATAAATTAAGTTACATATTTTTCTCTATATTCTTTTTTGTTTACACTATATAAATATATAATCCAATATATATATATATATATATATATTATTTCTATTAACATAATGTTTTTTATGTCGGCTAGCATAACGTGACTAACGTGGCATGATCTCCTCCATACTGGCCTGAGAGCACCTCGCTTCTCTCGGTGCAATAAATCAATACATTTCTTCAAACATAATGCATTCAAACTATTTAGTAACATAATATAATAATAAACCATGTAGCCCGCAGGGGGTTAGACCAACTTACGATAGAGTGTACTATTAAGGCACTCCTTGCGACATTACAAGTTCAAACCTCCACTTATCCATGTCCCATACTTGCAGGCTATGTAGGTGCACATAGGTATAGTGGTAGCAAATAAGATTAAACTCGTGGTAGCAAATGAGATTAAACTCCTTCCGTTCTTAATTATCAATACCTCTAATACAAAAAAAACAAAAAACAAAAAATACATAAATTTTTTTAATTTAATAAATTTCAACATAACAAATTATAATTTTGATAATAAATATTTTTAAATAAATAATTAAAAAAAATATTTTCATTAAAATAAATTATAGTTTACAATTTCAAATAATCTAAATCTAAACATGTACATAAATAACTTATTCCAATATTTTATTGACAACTAAATACAATAATAAATAAACAAAACTTGGCCAATATTGGATAATCACTATCCTCGCCCTTACATCTTCTTCACCTTTTTAGTTTGAAAAAATGCCCCTATGACAATTTGGATTGTAGGTTGCTCCAATAACATTTTCCACTCGTATCCCTAACATCATCCATTTTATCTGTGCTATAACTTGATATTGAGCAATGGCCTAATATTTCATTTGAATATACACGAAAATACGATGGGCCGGGCCCCCACAAATGTAGTTACTAGTGGAAAAAGAGTTTACAAAACTGAGCAAAACAAATATAGTTTGTTTGGTTACATAGCTTTGGATGTGGTATAGTGACGTGGCAACATGGGTATTAATTAATTGACATAGCTTGGGTTGGGCGTGGGCAAGGCCGTGGTGGAAGGAATTGTACCCAACAAGCCACGTGTCATCCTGTGGAGGGTGAAGGGAGATCGCGCGGAAGGAGTTTGTGGTGACGACTCTTATCACAAACAGAGTGGTAATGAAAAGCACAAGCACGACGATGCCTCAACATTTCTGCATCCCATCCTTATTTGCTCCGTTGAAGAAATATTCAGCCTTTACCATCTCTTTCTGAAATCCGGTACCTCCTAGTCCCTTTTCTTCTCGGAAGCAGGCGGGGAGGGAATGTGGAATTGAGGAGGCAAAGAGATTCCATCCATGGTGACTGCGGCACTCTCTTCGCGTGTTTCCCCTCCTCCCACTCATTATGGCAATAGAACTAGCAAGAGAGGAGCCTCTTACAGGCCATGCTTACTAGTCTCCTCGGCCTTCTCTTTGGGGTGTCGTTATTCAGGATGCTTACTGGACCTTCGTGTTAAAGCAAAGAAGGTGAGTCGTTATACCATTTGTTCAATAATTTAGAACACTCACAGTTTGTTTTGTTAAGTTCAATGGAATTCAGTACTCCTTTTTGCAATATCTGGGCATTTTATTGATTCTAACTTTCAGTGCCTGTTTTCACAACTATAAATAAAATCACTAGAAGCAAATACTTCAATTAAATGATGGAAGGATGATCCATTGGCTTCTTCTAAGTTCCCAAACACTACTCTAGTTACAGTGATAATAGCTATCAAAGTTTCCATGAAGCCATTAGCTCTATTTCTGTGGATTTGTGCCTGTTCATGGCATTCACATTCATATCTACGGTAAAGACTGGCACAGATTCATCTCAACCCCTCTATTAAGAACCAAGAGCAATACAAAATTGAAAACTCTAGGTGCAAACCGCTGGCTATATATATATATATATATAAAGTGGACCTTTTGTTTAGCAAAGATCTCAGGTCACTCTGGCTGTGGTGCAACCAGGATCAATTAGACACCTTTGAACTTTTAGAAAACAAAATACCGTAATTAGAATTCATGTACTCCGTAGATTTTTTGTGAACCTACATGTTACACAATATCTCAATTAGTTGGCCATTAATTGACTGTCTGTTCCCTCATCCAAATTCATTTCACTTCTCACTGTCTCAGATACATCCTAGTCGGCACTAGCTTTCGAATTTCTCTCCAATGGCCAAGAATCTGCTTCTACAGGTTTGATTCCGTTTTTTATACTGGTAGCAGTTGGCTAGTTTCCGTTTGCAGATTACTCTTTCTTGCATTCCATCTTATTTGTTTTCCTAGTTTACGGGTTATTGGGTTTAATCCAGCTTGCCATGCAAGTGGTCTATTGCTCCATAGAGGGTTTGCACCAAAGTTACACTACCCTGGATCGGGAAAACTAGGCAAATATTGAGAAATATACATTTTTTGCTTCCCCCCTTAAAGAATATTTTTCATTTATATTGAATAAGTCTATGTCTATTAATCCACAATATCTATGGACCTCCAAAATTTCATGTATCAATAGATATCTCATATCTGATATGAATCTGTAAATGATCGTATTAGGGAACTGGAAACATTAACTTTATGATATCTATAAAGTTCACTAAATAATAAGTTGCATGAAACGTGGAAATGTTTACAAGTTTCTGAAATGGAACGCCTCGAAATGTGGCCCTTCCAAAATGGGTATGTGGGGAAACACCGTATATACAAAATACAGAAAATATAGATATATAGTTTTTTTATAAATTACACATTATTTTTGAGAAAATTAGTATGAAAATGAGAATGATACACATAAATAACGTTTAGAAGGTAACCCATGTCTATATGAGCTCTCAAAGATGATTACATGATGCAAAATCCTATAATGTGGTGATCTTGACTAATGCTAGTCTCATACCTTCATACATGATAGAATCCAGTAGAAACGCTATAATCCTGCCAACCTTGAAATCCCAAAAGCTGTTAAGTCTACTGCATTCTGAATGAGATGAAATTCTACTTTCTCCATGTGAACTCTCATGAAGTTGGAACCACTTTCAATAATCCTGAAATAACTAATGGTAATGTTAAAAATTTAAGTAAATAAAGGTAAGATAAAGAAGAATGCCAAGTAATCCTTTATCTTACCTTTATTTGCTTTAAGAATTTAATATTACCATTAATTATAAAGTGACAAGCTCCTCAAATCTCAATTCCGGCTCTTTGTTTTGTCTTAAAGTGTCATTGGCAAGGACTTGGCGATATTTTCCTACATGTCCCATGCCCCTTGGGCACTTGAGTGGGCCCAAAAAATTCCAAAAAAGTGCCCGAAATGTCACTAAAATGGCTGAAATGTCACTGGCTATATTGTACGGCATACACTTAGAACAGTGGCATACCCATACCAAAAATGCAGAAACAGGTCGAAATGCCTTGAAAACACTGTCAGCTGTACTATACGGCGTTACCAAATTTGGAAACGCCGTACAATACGAATGACAGTGTTTCAAAGGAATTTTGAACCCATTTCCGCATTTCTGGGATGGGTATGCCACCATTCTAGGCTTTTCCTGCAACTCATACTAAATAGTAAAAATTAAGAAGTTTTTCCTATGTCTTGGGTTGCCTAAGCCTCAAGGTTCTACAAGTCCTCAAGGTGAAAAGGAGGAGTCTCTTTTGAGACAAGACAATCCGATGTAAGATCTACAATGTCTAGGTCAATTGTTACATGATCCATTCCTCTTATGATTCATCATCATGAGATGTGAACTCTTTACTATTTAAAGTTTAAACTCTACAATGATACTATCTAGCTAGTAACTTAGTACTAGTATTACCACTTTTGATCAAATCTTCAAATGCAAAAGCTTATATAAATTGAGACAAGTCTCATGTTTTTCGCCTTGAATTTGCTTGTTGCAAAGTCGAAGGTCGTATTAAAAAGTACATGGTTATTCAAGTGCTTTTGTGCTAATCAATTACGCTTTTGGAATATATTATCTCAAACATGCACCTATTGCACTTTCAACCAGAAGCATTGCAGGGATGACTTAAGATTTGAATGGCAAATTTGTTAAGTTTTGGCATTTCATTGCCAAAATTTTGCCACCAAAGACCTAGAAAGTGGCAAGGGCTCAATAGTCAAGAGTCAAGACGATAAAAAGATAATGAAATATAATAAAACAAAGAAAAGAGAGAAAATGTACAATAAATTGATCTAGGACCTTACAACATATTCTTCATTTTGTGATTAACATTGGAATAGGAAAACAATATTGTCAAGGCTCTAGAATTCTATAGTTGACTATCTATGTGTCTTTGGGTTGCTTCATTAGAAAAACACTTTTCAATGCACATCAAAAGGCCTATGGTGACTTCCCCATCCTCATGAAATCTTTTCTTATCATAAAAATATATTTGGTTTAAAAATTACCAAGCAACATGTAAGGAGGAATGCAACTACCTATCTCAAGGCTTATCGATAATTTTCTAAAGGGACATATATTTAGCCACATCATCCCCATATCTTCTTTTTATGGCCTCCTTGGCGAGATCCCTTGCCTCATAAATGTAACCCATAGCAGGTTTGTCACCATTAACCATCTTGAAAGTAAAATCATTTGAATTTGAAACTATATTAATCAGATAAAGATTGTAAATTAAGAATTTTGAAATAAATGAAATGAACTTAGAAAATGTTTAACTACCTCAACACTTTGACAAGTGATTTTGTTATAACAATAATATTTTTCGTCATCATTTCATAAACTATCATTAAGCACAAGAGCATTTATTTCCATGCCTTCAACGATTTTGTGATGTTTAGATGCCATCCCTTTGGGCCCCAAATACAATAACATCCTCTTGAGATTATCCTTTTTTCCAAGCACAAACCACAAGGAGACAAAATTCGTTGCAAATATGGTGATTGCAGATGAACAAGTTCCCTGCCTTTAGTGTATGTTCTCATGATGCCATGGACATTTGTGTGATTGTAAATGTGTTTGGTTATATTTTTCCTTTTCCACAAGCTCTCGTATCCAACCAAATTTACCAGTGTCCTCCAACATTAAATCTATACAATGCGCAACACAAGAGGTCTAGAATATGTAGGGGTGCTTGTCCATAAGTATTAAAAAGTCTATCAGTGGCCATATATTAGTTGCATTATGGGTAACAATTTGTATAACATGTTTTCCCACTTCCCGAATTTCTTCCTCCATGAGGTCATATAACATCTGGGCATATTTGGTGATGTGGACTTTCCATGCATAGCTACCTCACCTTGGATCACTATTGTGCACGACATCATCATTGGAGTTTGACACTTGTACTCTAGGAGTGGAGTGCTTCAGTTGTGTGTGGCTTACTTATGTTTAGTAGGCTTGTTTGTAAGGCTTAGGCTGACCCGTGTTATATTTTTGGCCCCCCTTACCTGTCATATAAATAGAGGAAGCATAGAGTCTTTCCAAAAACACGTCACATCACACTTATATCTCTTTTTTGGAGTTCTCTCTTAGTGATGCGCTAGGGTTCATGAGCAAACACTAGTGGAGCATATGAGGAAGAGGTGGACGATTTCTTTCTTGAGATTCTTCTTTGTACATTTGATCTCTCTCTCTCTTGGGTGCTAGGATTTCTTTGTCTCTTGGAGCATCTTGGATTCTAGGGTTAGGGTTTCATCCCTTGGAGGCTAGAGATTAGGGTTTGGAAACCCTTGGGATGTATTTAGGGAAGAAGAGGAGGAGGAGTCTTGCCTTGGAGATAGTGTTGGAGGGATTCTTGCACTTGGAGGAGCTAGATTTTGTTGATTGACCCTAGCTAGGGCATCTTGGGATGTATTTAGGGAAGAAGAGGAGGAGGAGTCTTGCCTTGGAGATAGTGTTGGAGGGATTCTTACACTTGGAGGAGCTAGATTTTGTTGATTGAGCCTAGCTAGGGCATCTTGGGTCGTTGGATTTTGTCCTAGCCTTGAGAGCAGTATTATCGGAACCGTATCGGAACTAGTAAAACTGACCGGTCTAACCGGTTCACAGGTCCAACCAGTTCGGTTAGGTGCCTAAATCGAAAAACCCCCAATTTTGTTCTGAATCGATTGTGAACCAGCCGGTTATTTACGGAACCTGAACAAAAGTGCTGAACCGACTGGTTTTGTTCGGTTCCATATGAAACCGACTAGTCCGTACTATGCTTAATTCTTTGATTCTAGGGGCCATTTAGAGCCTCTTTTGTTGATGTATTTTGGTTTAGAGCTTCAGAGATGTATTGCACTCGGTGTTATTTTGGTTATTTGCACTTGTACATGCTATATAGATGATAAAATTTGCATATTTGTGTATTGGTGGTTTGGATTCATATGTATGCACATGAATATGTTATTTTTTTACAAAATATGAATATTTTATGTATTTTTTAGTCGACTAGTTTTTTTCCGGTTCTAGTCTGGTTCACATTTTGGGCTTTGCCGGTTCAATCACCTTTCTGGTTCTTATAACATTGCTTGAGAGGAGGCCATGGTATGTATGTACTTCATTCATTGAGCATATATATATGAGATTTCCAGCTGTCCACATATTTTGTATATTACAAATTTGATTCCAGCATTTATCTTCTTGGGATGGCTATTTCCAACTCTTAGTTGTCTTTATGATTTGACACACTAGAGGGAAAACTATTAAGGGACTTAACATGAAGATTGAAGATAATAGTACAACCATCTATTGCTGTTGTGTTTGATGTTATATCTGTTGTATAAAAAAAGTTTTCAAAACTACTTTATGCATGTGAAGTTGCCCTAGAGGGGTGGAAACTCATTGGATGATTGGTATCTTTTGTCCTTGAATTACCGTGAACTTTGGGGCTACTAGAAGTGATTTATTGTGATTGTTTTGTTGGTTTATACATTAATTTAAAGCAGTCCTACAGGCTGAAAATTCTAGGGTTAAGAACCAAGGAACCTTCTTGAAAGAAGATGAATTTGCATATTTACATTAATTACCTAGTGTGTTGCTGCCTCTTATCTCCTGGGGGTTAATGCAGCAAAAAAATTCAAGCTGCTTGGTGCGTCCTTGGGGGAAAGTCTTGCGTCCGATGTTGTCATCTGATCCTAACTCCTCCGTTTAGGCAAATTCCTAACGAAGCCAATGGGGGTAGTCCCTAAAGAAAAAAGTTACTAAGGCTCTTTAGGTGTTTTAGTTGTTAAGGATGAGATTGTTTTTAGTAGTTTTTAAGAGAATGATGCAAAATACTAAACAAGATACTATAATATCAAATAATTAAGTTCAACAGCATAAAGATAAAGGCATTCACAACATAGATGATTGAAAGCAAATCATATAGTTGTAAAATAACCAGTGCCAAAATGGAGTCGACAAAGAAATGTGTTGTTGGAAAAAGGAAATGTTTTGCAGTGTAATTGGTTAGTTTTAAATTATTGGAATGGTGAGTGAATTAAAAGGGAGGGAACTCCAAATATACCAAGTGGTACGAGGAGTATGTCTAGACTCACCAAGTATGGCTCCACACGAGAAAATGTGGGCTAGATGGAGTCATGGGTGTGTGTCCAACACTACACCAAACGAAAGTGTAGCTTGACGGGGCTCTGCAGTCACTTTCTAGTGGTTCCCGCTTTCTCTTTGAAATTTTCCCACACGAGGTAAAATTCGAGACGCTGAATTTTCGTCTTGGGAGGTTAATTGAAAAAGGTGTGAAGAATAATTACTAGTCACTCCAATCCCTTTGATGCAACCAATTGATCAGACGAACCACAGAGGTGTAGAGCATACAGGAATCGGAGTCTTGGTTGCTTTTAAAGGTTTTCTTGT
Organism: Pseudotsuga menziesii; assembly: GCA_001517045.1. Lineage (NCBI taxonomy): Eukaryota > Viridiplantae > Streptophyta > Pinopsida > Pinales > Pinaceae > Pseudotsuga > Pseudotsuga menziesii. The sequence goes on along the minus strand of LPNX010967868.1, from coordinate 34,316 downwards.
TTAGAAGAATTACTCCAAGAATCTTTTTTTTCGGTTCGATACTTGGGAAAGCCCTTATCCGTGAACCGTAATTTGTGAAATCAATGAGGGTTTAGTATTCATTTCCAAATAAATAAAAGAAAGAAAAAAAGTTTGAATGATTGATCTTAACTTTATTTGCAAAAAATAAACTAATCTCAAACTTGAGGTATAAAGCAAATGAAGCAAAAACACACAAGAGCGATATAGGTCTTCCCCAAAATGGGGGAAGAGGGGTGTGGGAGCGTTAAATCCCACTTTCTTTTTATTACTTTCGGTTACAATGCTTTGAAGGAGGAAATGCCTTTGATCCTTTAAAAATTAGGATCAAGAGGCTTACAATAATTTGAAGGAAAGAAAGAAGAGAAGAAATCTTTTAAATAGATATTTTTGGAAGGCTCTAAACTTCAAATTTTCCTTCAAATGCTCCCGATTTCCTGTCAACAAAGCAAAAAACCAGCAAACTAATGATTTTTTAATTAGTGGACTAGTTCAAAAATATACATAAAAATACACTAGTTAATACTTGGAAATTTTTTGGAAAAATTAAAGCTTCAAATACTAACAATCTAGGATTAGATCTAAGCTTTTGATGTTGGTAGTTTAAAATTCTTAGATCTTCCTAAACATATAACAAGAGATGGAAATTTAATCTTTCAAATCAGATCTACTTGTTTAAAAGATAACCAAAAAGGAAATACTATTTTAAGTTTAAGAAGATGGGAAGGAAAGACTCAAGCCCAAGCTTGAATGGAGTGAAGAGTAGAAAGTGCTTGGAGCACAAGAAACATTAGGTCTAAGTAAAGAAGTGAAGAGAAAGAGGAAGCAACCGAGCTCCAAGTTCTCCTTCACCTTTGGTGATCTGCAAAGCTACACAAATTCCAACAAATAGGATTAAATCTAGTGTGATAAATTAAATAAGACAAAAAGAGCATCAATATTACCGACTACAGCTTGCTACTTTCAAATCTTAGATAATTAAACACAAGCAATCAAATTGAAAACCTCAAATGCCTACTCTATGGACTAAAAGATAGTCTCCTAAGCTAGAAATAACATCCACAATTTGCATATGAAGAAGCAAGACTAAGCTAATATCACCTCATGAAGCTTAAACATTCACCATGAAGAGATCTTGCACCATAATGACCTCCAAAGTCTTCACTTTATTCACAAAATAAAAATTGCAGAGCATTACAAGACCAGAGGTTCCTTGCATCCATTCTAATGGAGAGAAAAAACCTTGCTTAGATATAAATCTCAAGCCCAGGGGGGCGCACTTCAACTAGAGAAGGAGGGGACATTGTAATGTCCTCTTCCGATTAGGCCTTGAGGCCCAAAACCGCTAACCTATGTGATTCCTGTGGGTTCGAGCGGTTACTGACAGCTAGGGAATCAGCTGAGGACTGATGCCATCCATAGAAGATCTAGGGCATCATCATTGGTCAAGAAGGGCCACCGGGGCCAAAGGCCACCTCCGTGCATGCCATCTAAGCATTATTTAATGATGCATGCACTCTTTAAGTTTCCATCCGCATGCATGCAAGTCAACTGCAAATTAGAAGATAAAATGACCTAATTAGGTCAAAGATTAGGGTTTTTGTAGTTGAAAGTTATAAAAGAGGGATAAAGCGAAAGGAGACTTCACTTTTGATTATTATTATTTTGGGAGCTCTTGGATAGCAGCACAGCGTGCCGCACAGTAGTTGGGGTTGGAGACGGAGTCTTCAGCTAACGGGATTTCGGCAGTGAAACATCTGTCCTAGTCTCATTCCGGGTAAGCCATACAGGTTCACCATTTGTTCTTACATTCATTCATAAGTTATCCAGTATATGGTATAGATTGTTGCAGGGACACGTGTGCAGCCGTAAGGGGGGGTTTTCAGCCAGAAAGCCCTAATCAGTTGCAGGGCCTTCAGATCTCAGCTTTACTTCGAAACTCAGGCACCATTCTCATCATCAACATCATACTCCGGTACCCGGTGATTATCAGATCCGTCCGTGCTCATCCGGAGCAGTTATCAGCAATTTCGGAATCCAGGGGGTGTGAGCAGCTGTCTCTTTGGAGCAAGTCGCTATCCTGCCTAGAGATCTCAGAAATCCCGCATGTACCAGGCATTCTCTCCAGCACGGGAAGGCTATCAT
>LPNX010967868.1:14075-30141 GCA_001517045.1 Pseudotsuga menziesii | reverse complement strand
GGTCTCGTCACAGAGGATGGAGGCAGTACTCCGACAGGATGATATAGAATGGGCTGCAGAATGTTTGGTCACCTTCAGGAAACCCCTAGAGACCAGCACAAAACACCCAAGTGACATTCAAACCTTGTTACAGAAACATGAAAAGGTTTTTCGGGACCTTCCATCAGGTAGACCACCAGACCGAGGTTTTGAACACATCATCGAGCTAGAGGAGGGGACACAAGCAGTCATCACCACTCCTTACAGGCATCCCAAAAGGTACAAGGATGAGATTGAGAAAACAATCAAAGAATTACTGGAGCTTGGATATATTCGGCCCAGTTCTAGCCCCTTTGCATCCTCAGTAGTATTGGTCAAAAAGAAGGATGGTACACTGCGAATGTGCATCGATTATCGAGCACTCAACAAAAATACCATTAAGAACAGGTATCCCATTCCCAGAATTGACGAACTCATGGATGAGCTTCGGGGAGCTCAATACTTCTCCAAGATCGATCTTCGCTCGGGATACCATCAGATCAGGGTAAGGGACCAGGACATCTCCAAAATAGCTTTTCGCTGTCACTATGGTCACTATGAGTTTTTGGTCATGCCTTTTGGACTTACCAATGCTCCAGCCACTTTTCAGTCATGCATGAACCACACCTTCAGAGCACAGCTACGTAAGTTTTTGCTCGTATTCTTTGATGACATCCTGATTTACAGCAAAACATGGGAAGAGCATTTGAAACACTTGGACGAAGCATTGAGTATTTTAGAAGAACATTCGCTTTATGCGAAAATGTCCAAGTGTGAGTTTGCCATGAAGGAAATGCTGTATTTAGGACACATAATCAATGCAGAAGGAGTATAGGTTGACATGGGGAAAATCCAAGCTATTAGAGATTGGCCTGTGCCAAAAACAGTTACAGAATTGAGAGGTTTCTTAGGTTTGTGCATTTATTACCGACAGTACGTTAAGGGATTCTCCCAATTTGCAGCTCCCCTCACAGATCTCACCAAGAAAGGAGCGTTCACTTGGGCAGACTTAGCACATAAAACTTTCGAGGAGATGAAGGTTATTATGAGTTCTTGTCCAGTTCTAGCATTACCAGACTTCTCACAACCCTTTGTAGTAGAATGTGATGCCTCAGGGGAAGGGTTAGGAGCAGTGTTGATGCAGAATAATCACCCTATTGCATTTGAGAGCCGTAAACTGAAGAACTACGAGCGCCATTACTTCATATATGACAAAGAGATGCTAGCCATCTTGCATGCTCTCACAAAATTCAGACAGTACCTAGTGGGCAGTAAGTTCAAAATCAAAACCGATCATAACAGCCTCAAGTATTTCCTCGACCAGAAGGAACTGAATGAGCGACAGCAGAAATGGGTTAGCAAAGTACAAGCCTACGATTTCGAGATCGAGTATGTAAAAGGTAAGAATAATGTAGTAGCTGATGCATTATCCAGGCGTCCAGGCCCATTATCTCTCAGTAGTATATCCACGGATTGGAGGGCACTTCTCTTAGTGGAATACTCCAAAAATAAATTCGCTTGCGAATTATTGGACGAGCAAATTCAGGATGATAGGTACAGGATTGTGGATGCCATCATCTACTGCAAAGACAGAATATACCTCATTCCAGAATCCACATTCAGGAAAAAGATCATTCAGGCAGCCCACGATTCTCCTTTATCAGGGCATCAAGGTTTCTTAAAGACCTACAGGCAGATCAGAGAGAGGTTCTCATGGAAGGGCCTCAAGGGGGGAATTATGCAGCATGTCCAGGAATGTAGCATCTGTCAGCAGAACAAGATTGAGAACACCCATCCAGCAGGGTTACTCCAGCCACTACCGATTCCAGAGCAGAAGTGGGAAAGCATCTCCATGGACTTTATTTCAGGCTTGCCCAAGGTCCAAGGGCGAGATCGTTTATATGTAGTAGTTGACAGACTGACCAAGTTTGCACATTTCTTCTCGATATCATCAGACTACTCGGCAGCTCAAGTGGCTGAGTTATTCTTCAGGGAGGTCTTCAGGTTACATAGGTTACCTAAGACCATTGTCAGTGATCGGGATAGCATATTCACGGGTGCCTTTTGGCAGGAACTGTTCAGATTGGTGGGGACCGAACTGGCTACTAGTACGAGTTATCATCCCTAGAGTGACGGGAAAACGGAAATAGTCAACAAGTGGATCGAAGGATATTTAAGGAACTATGTAGCAGGGCAGCAACGAACCTGGATCAAATGGCTACACCTAGGAGAGTATTTCTACAATACTACCTATCGCATGTTTATTAGGATGACTCCTTTTAAGGCATTATATGGTTACGAGGCCTTGGACTATGCAGATTTGGCATTTGGAGATAGTAGGGCTCCTAAGGCTAAGGATTGGATACAGGACAGTCAGGACATTCTGAAAATATTGAAGGAGAATTTACAAACAGCCTAGAATCAACAGAAGTTGTATGCTGACAAACACAGGATTGAGCGAAGCTTTGAGGTAGGGGATTTAGTATACTTAAGGCTCCAGCCTTACAGACAGTCCTCACTTAAGAAGAAAGGAGCAGAGAAGTTAAAACCCCGCTTCTATGGACCATACAGAATAATCAGGAAGGTGGGAGAGGTGGCATACGAACTAGAACTTCCACAGGGAAGCAAAATTCACAATGTGTTCCATGTATCTAATCTGAAGAAGACCCTTGGGCAACACATTGCTCCATCTACTGAATTGCCTCCTTTAGATGATGAAGGACTGCTGATACTGATTCCTGAACGGATCATACAGACTAGAGAAAGGAAGCTCAGGAACAGGGTAATAAGAGAATACTTGGTTCAATGGAAAGAACTACCGCAAGAGGATGCCACCTGGGAAGGTGAACAAGTATTGCAGCATTCCAGTTTGAAGTTGCTTGAGGACAAGCAATCTCAAGCGGGGAGGACTGTAATGTCCTCTTCCGATTAGGCCTTGAGGCCCAAAACTACTAACCTATGTGATTCCTGTGGGTTCGAGCGGTTACTGACAGCTAGGGAATCAGCTGAGGATTGATGCCATCCATAGAAGATCTAGGGCATCATCATTGGTCAAGAAGGGCCACCGGGGCCAAAGGCCACCTCCGTGCATGCCATCCAAGCATTATTTAATGATGCATGCACTCTTTAAGTCTCCATCCGCATGCATGCAAGTCAACTGCAAATTAGAAGATAAAGTGACCTAATTAGGTCAAAGATTAGGGTTTTCGCAGTTGAAAGTTATAAAAGAGGGATAAAGCGAAAGGAGACTTCACTTTTGATTATTATTATTTTGGGAGCTCTTGGATAGCAACACAGTGTGCCGCATAGCAGTTGGGGTTGGAGACGGAGTCTTCAGCTAACGGGATTTCGGCAGTGAAACATCTGTCCTAGTCTCATTCTGGGTAAGCCATACAGGTTCACCATTTGTTCTTACATCCATTCATAAGTTATCCAGTATATGGTATAGATCGTTGCAGGGACACATGTGCAGCTGTAAGGGGGGGTTTTCAGCCAGAAAGCCCTAATCAATTGCAGGGCCTTCAGATCTCAGCTTTACTCTGAAACTCAGGCACCATTCTCATCATCAACATCATACTCCGGTACCCGATGATTATCAGATCCGTCCGTGCTCATCCGGAGCAGTTATCAGCAATTTCGGGATCCAGGGGGCGTGAGCAGCTATCTCTCTGGAGCAAGTCGCTATCCTGCCTAGAGATCTCAGAAATCCCGCATGTACCAAGCATTCTCTCCGGCACGGGAAGGCTATCAGTCCTTCAAATCGACAACATCATCGGACACCTCCTTCATTGAAAGCGTCACCCTTTTTTGACTGGGGTTCTTGCTGCTGGGGGTTCACCGGAAGCAGAAGAGATCTGCCCATCTCCGATCCAGTTCTCGGTGCTTGCATACTATCTCAGGAGCAGTCTAGCCGACTTACAATGGTAAGTGTTCCTTTTATCCCACAAACCCTAACCCTAATTTTTGCTATAAAATAGGGATTTTTGCATGGCAGTTTGCATGCCCAGTTGTATCAGCATATTTGCTTAGAAATAGAAAATATCGGGATTTGGGATATTACAGACATTAACATGAGAGAATCAAGGGATTGGTGGGGTTGAGGTCGAGTTAACTACAAGAGGTAGGCGCCACCTCATAGAGAGGTGCACCCTCTCTCCTTAGATGCTCCATCCAACAAACCACAAGGCGCCACAAGGAGAATGCGACCCTCATGAAGAGGAATGTGCCCCTTCAAACTCATGCTAACTCGCCTTCACTAGATCTTTATTGAAATCAATCCGATTTGATCTTAATTTCTCTGATATTGACCTTCAGTTGAACTAGAACATGTCTGGGACAAGATTCCCCTAATTCAGGAACTTGATTTTTCTCCATTTTTCTAATTTTTTATTCACTTTTTGTCTTTTTCTGAGATAAATTCATTTAAGTGATAAATAATCACTTAAAAACTTAGGAAAGTGGGTTTTGGGGTAAAGTGGGTGCTCTAAATTTGAAAACGAGCACCCCCATGGCAAATTTGTCGTGTTGGAGGAGCCTAAGTCGGCTAGCCGACTAGGTCCTCCAACCGACTACTTTGAAGTATATAAATAGATTATGTCGACCTCATAGGTTGTGTCGATTAGTTGAACCGATAGGTAGTTATGTAACTTATTGTAAATCATATAAATAGGATGGAGAATCGGATATATAATCGGTTCGTTTGGGTTGGATGTAATGAACCCTATATGTGTTCTTCTTGAGTAATAAGAGATACTTGTTGTTTTATCTATCATTACTTGTCTCTTGTCTATATCATTGCTTGTATAAATCCGTAATATGTATCATTGGTAACTGCGCAATTTGATTGATTACACCATGTTCCCCTAGCCACACTTTTACAACACTTTGAATTTTTATAATTAACTTATTAAAAAATTAACCCGTTTTTGCGGGATTTTTTTTTATTCTCAAAAATAAAAAGATTCTATGGGGGACCTAGTACATGTTCATAATGACTCAAAATAGTGCCTAGCATGGTACTATATATTGACACCTAGACTTTAATCACCTCCTAAGGCCTGGACAACCAAGAGACCATTTCAACTTTGGAGGAGCGGGTGGCAAAATCGAAAATTATACAATACTTAAAAGTACGTATCATTAACAAGGGAGAAAACACTATGGAATAGTCAACTTAATGTCTAGGTCCTAGGAAAGCCAAGTCTTTTACAAAAAGTCATCATGCTTGCACACTTATTACAATATCCTCGTAGGGAATGAACATGTAAAAAATTAAAAAAAAGGGAGACCAAAAATTGGTCCTGAAGGAACTTTGGAACCTCTGAGTTCTAAGAAGGAATGAGTGACTTGTTCTTATCCTTGGTGGCTCACTAGAAATCCCCTAAGTGCAATTTAGTGGATAACACAGTGCAAATGAAATTTTAACATGTAGAAGAGTAGGGCTCCTTCAATCTTGTGTCACCCCCTAGGATCATACAGTGGGATCCCATCATGGTGCTCAAGGAATTTCACAGCAAGCTAGTGCCCAGTCGCTCCCCTTGCCTTTGGTCATTAGCCTAGGATATCTTGACATCATTGACATCATCCTCAAATCTCTCTCTCTCTCTCTCTCTCTCTTAATCATTATCGAGATGTTCATATTTCTAGTCTCAGACTCCCACTTTGTATTGCCACACCTATGATACTGCTATATACATATCTTTTGATGCTTTTTCTCTCTTAATCAACATCAAGATGTTCATTTTTCCAGTCTCAGACTCTCACTTTGTATCACCACACCTATGATATTGTTATATACATATCTTTTGGTGTTGGTTAGACCTAGTGATTAGCTAAGTTAGATACTTATCTATGCTGCACTTTTTCTTTTTCCTTGGCTTTCTTTATCTTGCTTTCAACATTACCTAGGAGTTTCTTTTGCACTCCCACGCTGTATTCACATAGGATGCTCCTTCTAGTCCCCTTGACCTACTTTTGTGGTCATTTGTTGGACATTAATAAAATTATCTTATCTATAAATTTCAGTTATGGTTTTTATTTTTATTTTAAAAATAATTTCACATATATACCCCNACCTACTTTTGTGGTCATTTGTTGGACATTAATAAAATTATCTTATCTATAAATTTCAGTTATGGTTTTTATTTTTATTTTAAAAATAATTTCACATATATCCCCCTGCCATACCCTCGTACTTGCATTTGCACCTGTACCCACGTAACTTGGCATTTAGGTCAGAAAAGGAGTAATTTTATTGGATGTGTTGATGATCAGGCGGCATTACAGAAAGATATGGAGCACTACTCGGATGACAGGGGTTTCTTCTCTCTGGAGAAGATGCAGGGCCACCTTCAATAAGGAAGTTGTTAACTTCTACTTTGAGAATTATCTCTTTTTAAGATGAATCAGCTGCACAAGTTAGGTTAAGATGAAACTATATAGGAAATGTATAGATTCTACAGACCTTAGCCGACCTCTACATTTCATTAATAATTTTATTTAAACAATATATATGTAGTCATTTTCTTTTTGCAACACATTACCAACTTACCACTCATTTCCCTGATGATGGGTGATGTGTCATACCCAAAACATTGAATAATATAAACATGGATGCAATGGCATCCCGAAACCAATGAGTAATTTGAGAAACTACATAAGCTATGGAGTTTGCTTCTAAGGCATACATTTTGGCTCTAATTTCTTATGAAGGTGCCAGCTTGGATGCTGTATAGCTGTCTAATGACACCTCTGATTTAATGTTCTTGTTTTTAATCTTAGTATAAGATGCGTGCTTTTTAAAAAAGGTGCTGGAAATATGAACTTGTACTTTCTTATTTTCTCTGTATTTATGTTTTCTCAATCCTTGTCCTAAGAGGATTAACATTTTAAGTTTGTTATGACATTGGGTATTATTTGGGAGTAGAATTTGAGATATTTATTTAAAAATAGTCTTTTATTTGCCTATTAGCTTTACATGTTTAATGATTGTAAGCAAGCCATTTTTTTTCTTTACTACACTATAATGTACTCTATTCCTTTGCATGCTTGCAGAAACATTTCTGATTTTTTCCTTATTCAGCTTTTTGTACCTAAGGATATTTAACGAAGTCAAGCTGAAAGTCCTTAGGTTTACTTGCTAACTGATGAGCACCTGCACATCAATAAAATATCATTAAGGGCAATATAAGCTTTCATTTTGTTTAGCAGGGAAGTTATGCTATACTATGTTTGAGGCTGTTGGTTAGGACATCTGGTTATGCTTTTAGCTATGCTTGAGTTCTCCAGATTTCCGTGTTTATTCCTTCCTTAACTGCTACTAAGTCAACATTTTGTGGAAATATTTTTCTTGATCCCGAAATATATTTTTTCAACCCTTCATATCAAAATTTCTCCTAATTCGTTTTGTTCCATTGTTGGTCAGAGTGAAACAGGATTCTTTCAAGTTGTAGCTATTATTGGAGATGAATCAACTGAAAGAAGGAGTGGATGGGACAACCTGTTTGATGTTGAAGATCCGCGAGGCAGGACCCCCCCTTGGCGGGGAGGATTTTTTGATGTGTACAAGGCATGGGAAGTAGCTCAACATGATATCCTGTACTGTGATTGGAGGGCTCGTCAAGATGTCCTTACCATCAAGTTGCTTCATGATAAGGTCTTTCTATGTTCAGTGGCACAAATATTCCTCTGTTTGACTCTATGATTCAGTACTTGGAAGATTCATGTTGAGATTTATCATTATAAAAGTTAGTTGGATTTTATTTTGTGATTTGCTTGATTGCAGCTGAGAATGATTAAAAGTCTTTTCTTCATTTTCACTTCCTACCTGATACCTAGTTTTATTGTGAAGGTGCAATTAACATGTCTTTAACAAAAATAAAATGCTTATTTAGCATCTTAAATGAACAAAGACACTAGATATTAGGTTTCCTACAAAATGTAAGAGAGCTGTTTTGTTGTCCTTGCTAAGCTTTATTGACAGAAGTTTCAGTCGTGTCATCATTAATGATTATTACTAAATTAGCATGAAATCACTAAATTAATTTATCAATCACTCGCATCTTTTGAATGGATTCACAGAATTACGACTGTAGTGGAAATGTAGCTTTGGGTTAATCTTAATAGCTAATGAACCATACTACTTAAATAAGGAGGATTCGTGTTTCCAAAATGGAGCTTGAATAGGCTAGAAGATACAATACCAAGTTTTTGTGTTATGTACTTATCCATAAAAACAGATAAACGTCCTGTTTACTTGCTTTTTTGCCTTGCATGTCTAACACATTGGGACATGCATCGCTCGAGTGTTGAACATGTGCTATGCATTGGAAGCATTTCATGCACATGTTCAACACTCAAACATTGTGTGTCCTACATGTCCATGTCTTCAACACATAGGCTTAGGGAAGCATGTCTTGTTGCTTAGGTTGTTGTATGTGTCACTGCCACTTAGTATCTATTTGGAACTGAGTTTCCATGCAACATACTCTACCCTTTTTATGATTTTTCTACTTATTTCACCATCACCTTTTTGCCTTTGAACCCCGTCTTTCTTGCAAAAGTTGGCAAACATTTCAAACCCTTCTCCATTATTTGACTAGGGATGCTTATCTTCCTACCACATTCTTCTTCTATCATTGCCCTAAATTTCTTCAAAGCACCTAACTTTTCTTTAAGAAAGAAGACCCACATCTTATTTGAAATATCATCAACAAGAAGCAAAAAATAGCTGGCACTTGACATGTTGGTGTTGTCATTGGACCACGAATCTCCGTATGCAAGCTCCAACATTCTGCTTGTTTTCCAAAATTTTATTCTGTCAATGATCTCCTTGTGCTGCTCCTTTTCCACACATGTTGCACATCTCCATTTTTCCTCCCTTATTGCAAGTATACCAACAACCATCTCTAATCTTTTTAGAAGCAAAATATGTTGAAAATACATATGCATATACCTTTGATGCTAAAGTGAGTTGGCATCGGTATCACTGTTGTCTACCATTCCCCGTGAATCTGCCACATCCTCTGACTTATTTATTGCTACATCCTTGAACCTACACAACCCATGCTCTTCCACACACCTGAAGCTAAAATCTTTCCGCTCCTATCCTCTACCAAGCATATGTTGTTGTGAACAAAACTTGTAGATGCAGACTTTGCTCTCCAACTTGGCTAACATAAAGAAAATTTTTACTTAAACCAAGAATCTAAAGAACATTTTTGAACATAAACTTCTTACCACTTGTTAGGTGTAGTTGTACATCACCACACCCTTCAACCACATGGATAATGACTTTGCGCCGAGTAAATGATTCAGCCATGGACTTAGCTTCACAATGACAAATACCAATCCCTCCTATTTGACATACATTGTGAGATGGTCATGTCAAAATACCAGCTGTCCATCTCACATCTAGAAAAATTTGAATGCCTCCACTGACCATACTTCCAAGAATATAAATTTTTCAGGCTTGCCATCTTCAACAAACTCCAATAAAAGGAAGAAAACAACATCAAAAACTTAACTTTTAACAAAAATTGAATTCAAAACTTTACTTACCTCGTACACACCTCTTTTAGCAAACAATAACCAGCATTGTGGCTGCTTCTTAGAGATTTGTTCGCCTCAAGTTATGATTTCTCATTCCTAGTACTATCTCCTAGTCAATAAATATCAACAAATTTTTCCAGCCCTATGGTTGCCTTGACAACTTCTCCTTTTGGGCCAATATTTTTGGCAACTTTTCCTTGCTAACTTTCTAGCAAAAATTATGCTTTCCTCTTTCCTCGTCTTATAGTTTTCCAGCCCAATACAACACAGTCTTGTATCACCTGACAATAATGCGGTGTTGAATTTCACTCTGCCAGGAAATAAAATAACACTTAATAGTTTGGAAATTATATTGCACACATGTTCCTATAATGCACATACACAACAGCAGAATAATGCAGAGAAAAGAGAGAGAAAATAAGAGGGATTTTACTTGATTGTTATTCAAAATGGTGAATTCCAATACATAAAGGGAGACAATGTTTGTACATCCCACACAACCACCTTATTATAGCAGGGCATAAATTACTTTAACATAGAGATTGTAGTGTAGGATGTGGCTAGGACAGAGCCCTAGCCCAAGCAATGCAACAACAAAGCCATCTTCTCCCTTGCAATTTTCTCTTACATCTGCAACATATTATTTCTTTTGTTTAATAACATATATTATAATAAGATGATTATAGTAATGGGGCGTTAACATGATCTCCCCTCAAGGTATTGCATCCTTGAAGCATAAGAGGCGATCAAGTTTCAAGTAGGCCATTAGTAATTTGCACTGGAAAGTATTTAGGCCAACCCTATCCAATATTCTTCTAAATCATACTTTTGTACTTAGGTTGCTTTTCTTACAGAAGTGTGCTTTTATTATTGTGATTGTAGGTTGTCCTTTAGCACATGAAAGATGTATAATGTCAAGTTTGTGTTCATAGTATCTCACCTAATTATGATTGTAACTCTCTTCCTATAATGTTTATAAACATTGCATCTTGTTTCTTTATGACATATATACAAATACTTGTCATCTTTTTCTGTTGTGTGCTATCAATTGGTATTAGAGCTCTGAAGATGCTCTTGTCATTATTTTCAAATCAACCTATTCATGCCAAAGTCAATCAATTAATTATTTCATATTAACTACCAGTCCCCTATCCATGTTCATGAATCATGGTTCTCTGTTTCTCTAAACATTGTATTCGTTGTTTGCATCTAGATTCTTGTAGTACTTAATTTCCCTCATTCATTGCATTTATTTTGTTTCCCTTTATCTGCTGTCTACTTGTCCATTCTTACTAACCTTTATCATTGTTAGCCCTGTTGTTGCACAATTTAGCAGTCTTATGATCAAGGAATATCGACTACTAGACTTGCATAACCTCAAAGATTTACCCCCAAGTGTCACATGGATAACACTCTCTCTCTTTATATCTCCTAAATCTCCTAAGGAAACTTAGACTAGCCATGGGAGGTGTCCCCAACTAAATTTTCTAGGGTACTAACTATAATTTTCACATTCAAGCCTAAAGAGGTATTTACAATATGTGTAAGCTTTCTCAACTACTAATCAAGTCGATTTTGTAAGAGATTAAATGTACCTAGAGTAATTAAGTGGAGTTGTATTTGGTACACTCAATTTTGTGACTACGAATACTTATGCAAATGTAGAGAATTAAATCTAAGATCCTTAGCTGCTCTAGGACAAGAATGAGAAAATTTCCTAGCTTAAGATCTCTGGTTGATGGTGGCGAAGAGGATACTAACCAAAGATCAAGTGAATTCAAAGAGACTAAAGATAAACACATGGGCCTGAATTGACTAGATGAGTTAACCAATTAAAGCCTTGATTTATTAAATTATACCTTTGCTGTGTTGACTAAATTGTCATTGATGCCAATAGGTGTGTCTTGGTGCCCCTTGAGGAGCCCTTCAGGGTTAGAAGTCTGTCAATGTCAAAGGAGACCTTTTGACCTTGTCCAAGCCCAAGTCTGAAGCCCTTGGAGCCCTTGGGACAATGCCAAAAGCCCTGTACACCCTTTATAGTGTTTAAGTTCCCCTAAGTTGTTTCTATGGTTCCCCAATTGTTTCTTTTGTTCCCCAAGCCCTCAACCTATGCCCTAGTACCCTAGCAAGTGTCCTTGGTGGGTTGAAGAAGTTGAAATAGGCCAAATGACCCATTTAGTGGTCATTTGTGTTTTAATGAGGTCATGGTACCCTAGGAGAAGTTCAGGCACCCCCACACCTGATGGTGAGATGGTCTTAGTGTTCAAGGGAGTCCTTGGACCCACACACTTGATGGCTTTATGGTAATGAGGATGGGGTTCTTAGTACTATGGTACACCCTTGTTAAGTAGATGACGCTCTTACGTATGGTGATGGCCTAACATAAAACCCTAATCTTTTGACAAAAGGAATGACCATTAACAAATAAATAAAATATTAAACTTAATAAATAACCCACCTTTGGAAGCATGCAACCACACTAGATCCCCCTTTGAAGGTCGGCCCCATTAAAATTTTAAGTTTTAAAAATAAAGTTTAAAATTAATAAATTATTTAATCTCTTAATTCCTCCAACGTTGAAATTCTTCAACCTTCATGAACTCGGCCCCATTAAGTGATGAAGTTTTAAAACAATTTAATAAAATGTTTATTTAAAATATTTCACTTTGAAGTCGGCCCTAAAAATCCTCTCTCTCAACGCCTACTTTAGGTGTATTTATACACCAAAAGGTTATCATAACCATCATCAAAACGATCACAACATTTGGAAGTTTGACTGAGGATTTTCGCTTGACTGAGGCAACCTACAATCAGTTTTCCACAAAGATCTTTTTCGGGATTAAACAGTGTACAATCCGAGTTTTCCTCTTGATTGTTTGGTGGTTACTGCTACCTTTTCTACACAACCTTCATCTGATTTTTCACAGAGTTATACTTCAGGGTTTTATCAGCATGAACAACCCTAGTGCTTGCACAGTCTGAGTTTTGTGTTAATGCTTCCTTTTTAACAACTTGTTGGTTGTGGAGCCTGATCTTCCAGATCCAAAGATATTATTCAGTCGTGTTTGTACCCCAGGTGTACTGTACACTCATTCCCCCTGCCTTGGGGTTTGGGGGCGGAGCCCTCGAGAATTTTTTTTTGGGATATGTGTTGGCCAACAGTTTTGCGGACCCATGGTATTGGGTTAACCCTAGAATTTTCCCATTGTATTTCTCCTATAAAAGAAAGCATTGTAACACGACTATGTATGGTATTGTATTGTATTGGAAGAGAGACTGTGAGGGCGTGAAGAGGAAGTGCAGCAGTTTTGCTGTAGGTTGTATCCCTTCACCTTTCTGGACTGTAATAAAAGTACTGGCAATTTCTTTGTGGATGTAGCCCATCGTTTGGGTGAACCACGTTATATCTGTGTCTCTTTGTAATGTTTTAATGTGTTTTGCATCTTGTTAATGATTTAACTGTATATCTGTTATTGCTCTGCGGTCCTGTTTTCTAACACAACTTACAGTCCAAGATTTGGGGTACTCAACAGTGTTTTGGGGTGATAGTTTGCTGACCTTGTTTTACCAATTCACAACTTTAATAGTTCAAGCTTGTGCAGTCTCTTAAGAACTCAACCTTGACAAGTCTTCACACCTAAGTTGCGAGGAAATTTGGGTACGGGTATGGGGATGCCACTTTTTGAAAAAGGGTACTTGGGTACATCGGGGGTACTATATATATATATATGTCATAGTCACATCATACATGCATGTAGATTTCTTCATAAATTATGAATCATGATTCATAATTATAAATTTGATGATTATTTGAACAATGAACTTTTGATTATTCGAACAATGAACATTCAGATTGAAAATTTGAAACATAAAATTTGATAAATTATAGACTCAGTAGATATAAATTGGAAGACTGGTGTTGCCGCCTTTCACACACCTGGGTCACGTGGCAGAAATTTTCAAGCCACTCGGTGTGTCCTTCGGGGCAAGTCTCGAGTCAAGGCTGTCACCTTGTTCTTGACTCCTCCGTTTAGGCTCAACTCCTAACGAAGCCAAGGGGGGTAGACCCTATTGAGTTACTAAGGCTAAATTACTTAGTAAGGTGATGTTGAACTGAATGAGTTACTTAGGAGTTTGAGATTTAACCATAAACAACCATAGATGACAAGATACAAAAATGAGCGTACGAAAGCACAATGCTGAGACACAATATAAATATATAGCAAGAAAATAACCAGTTCCTTAAAAATGGAGTAAAAAAGAAATCAATATACTTGCATGTGCTTGGAGTGAATGTTTTGCAATTGCCTCTTGGTACGTTTTAAGTTAATGTGAAAATATGAGTTGATTAAAATTAGGTGAAGGGGTGGACTCCAGATATACTCGAGAGTACTTGGAGTATGTCCAAAAATAAACCTTCACGGCTACCCGCAAGGAATATGTGGGCTGAATGGAGTCTCTGGGGCTATTGTTCATAACGCACCCGTTAGGGTGTGACAGAGATCGGCGCCCCGAGGTCACTTTTCAGAAGTTCCCACTTCCTTTGGGTATTTTGCCACCGTAATGGTTTGATCTAGGTGTTGGATTTTCACCTGATGGTTTGTCAATTTGGGGAAGTGAATCCTAATTATACTAGTCACTCAAATGCTTTTGATACAGCTTGACTGATCGGACGAACCACAGCCAAGTGCAGAGCATACGCATCGGAGTCTTGTCAATTTTAGTAAATTTTGAGATGGATGTTCTTGTTAAAAAGAAAACCCTCCAGGAACCTCTTTCGGTCCAAGTGGACCTTAATCGGGGAATCAAGGAGGGGTTGATTTTATTATGGTTACTGAAACAAATGATGATAGCAAATGAAATGTAAAAAGATGAGCAAACCACAATTTTCTAATTAGACTACCACGAACCTTTCTTCACCTTTCGGCTCAAAAGGAGGCTCGTGGGGTAAGTATTAAAGTTACTTTGAAAACAATAGAAATGGAATATGGAATTGATTTTATGTCAAAGTATACTACCATGCAGATTAATACTATGCTAGATTGAAAAAAATGAACGAAAAGCAAAAAATGACACGGACGCAAATCCCCCTAGGGGGGATGGGGAATGGGCTCGAAAGAGCCTATTCAAAAATTATTTTTATTGCTAGCGGTTACAATATCAGAAAACTGATATGATGCCTCTTGATTCTTATATAGAATGAAATCAAGAGCTTACAAAGTACGAAAATTAAAGATTTCAGTCAAAAGGGAGACCCCTAGGGGGATTCAGAGGCCCAAAAGTCACTTTCGAGCAGCAGCTCCTCCTTTTTTCTGTTATGCCTGCTAAAAACCAGCAAGCTTATTAGACTGAAAGATGCCCAAAAGCACTTTGAAAGTACCTTTGGGTCAGCTTACTTTTAACCAAAAAATGTTAAGTAAAAACTAGTTAAAAACGGTAAAAAAAGGAACCAAGGAAAGCAAGATTTCCTTGGGATCTTGGCTTGGATTTTAGGCAGCCAATATGATGTGCATTGATTGCTAGATTTATCTTTTTTTTTAACAACAAACATAAATCTAATGCATGCAAGCTACCAATTTTCTTTAAAATTCCATGCAAAAGGGACGATTTGCCTAAAGCTAGATCTAGAATGCTTATGAAACCTTTTAAGAGCAAGATCTAGACTATGGGCTTTGAGAAGATAGATCTATGTTAAATTTACTTTTAAGATGATAGATCTAAACAATATCAAAGCTATGAACAAAGTAACCGGGTAAAAGAGTTGATTTTGAGGGAGGAAGAGGAGGAGAGAAATGCTGGTAACCTTGAAGATCCACAGTGGAGCTTTCAGGTGGAATGTCGAGGGATTATTCCTTTGGAAGGTTTTGGAGAGAGTGAAGAAGCAAACTAGATTAGCATCCTCTCCAATCTAGGAACCTACAGCTCAACTGAAATAAAAAAACTTGCCGAAAAACTTGTGAGATCCGATTAGTACATACACAGAGATTCAAAATAACATGCATATAAGCTTATAGAACATGCCGAATCTAGATCCCTAAACATGCATCAAAGGAAAGAGATGGCCAATAAACTTATTGAAAAGCACCTTTCCTGTCAAGATTATAATAAGCTTATTATCAATCTTAGCAACGACTCCACAAGCAATTAGCAAATTATGAACACAGATACAGGTTTCCTTACTAAAAAGATGGCAATGATCATCCACACATACAATGGCACAACACTGTCTTGCCTCCAAAGCTTCTCTTTATTTCAAATGAACAATAACAACAATACAATAGCAGCAACACCTCAATCCCAGTTCTAACTAGCTTGGAAGATGCTGCTGTGCTTGGATATATACAAAAACTAGGAGATCCATCCCAGGGGGGGCGCAAATCCCAAGGAGACAGATCAAATCAGCTGATGGAGAGTCAATCAATGCAGATCTGAAGCTGAACTGAGCCTACTTGTCAACCGGGGGCCTGATTGAGCTGACATATCAGCCCATAAACCGACA
>LPNX010967868.1:0-13763 GCA_001517045.1 Pseudotsuga menziesii | reverse complement strand
CCCACTTTTATTACAAAATCAATTTTTTCAATTAAACTATTAAAAATAGCCTAAGTTTTGGAAAAATTAAATTTTTAATAAAAAACATTGAAAAAACTAAAAATTTGAAAAAACCTAGGGGGACTTAGACATGTTCATATGACATGACCATGATGTCTAGCATGCTTATACATTGACACATAGACTCTAATAACTTCAATAGGCCTAAATGCCAAGCCGACCACCCCAACTTTGGAGGTATGGACTATGGAGTGAAAAACTCAGAAATTATCAGTCGTTTATTCAACAACCAATAATAACCAAGGGAAAAAACACCCTGGGCTGATCAGATTGACAAATAAAGTCTAAGAGACCGAGTCTTTTATAGACACTATCATGCTAGAACATTTATTACAATTCCCCCATGGGGTATGAACATGTGATATAGTACAACAAGCACTTCCCAGAAGTACTGCCAAAGGTCTTCTGAAGTCCGAACAAGTTATCCTTGTCCGGTTCACCAGGCTCACTTGATAAAAACCACTAAGTACAACTTAGGTGGTAACAACTGGAAGTTACATAAAATTTGATAAATCATTGTACCAGGAAGCCGTAACAGACAATCAAACTCAGACATGAAGGTACACTTGAAATCTTATTTTAAACACCTATTTGTATTATTGTTACAGGCAATAAAAAATTGCAAATTGCCAAATATATTCCTGCTTTGTTGCGAGTGTATTTCTCAGTATTAAATACATATGTATATTTTTTATGTGCACATTTGGTAGTCAAATTATGTTCCATGTGTGCTGAACACAAAACCATAAAAACATTAATTGTAAATCAATGTAAAATCAATCTACCAGATTTGGACAATATTCAGTGGAATTTGAACAGTGTTGCAAAGTGTTTGACATAAGTCCTGAACCAGACTCCATACGTAGTTAGCAAAAAATTACTTCATATTTGGTGGTGGGTCATTACATTTGCCCAATGGATTGCATTTTACTGAGTCGACCGTACCCCTAGAGTACCCAAACATGGGGTACGGAGTACCCAAACATGGGTTATGACGTACCATTTCGCCTATAATTACCCCTTTTTTATAACGGAGTCTCGACTACTTAGACCAAGTATGGTGTACGGCAGGGTACGACAGGATACGTACCCTACGAGTACCCAAGTACCCGGTATGGGTACGTGTACCCTACCCTCGGGTACGAGTGCCCTGACTACATAGTGTCACACCGTCCGAATCTGCAAAGTCTATACAGTTCGAGTTTTGGCTACATACAGCCCTGAGTCTGAGCAAAAGTTGAGGTCTGAGGTTAGTTTTACATAGCTCAAGCATGAGGTAAGATCAATGTATAGTCTATTATGATGTACACTTTGTGATGCATGCATGATACACCCCTATACTCTATGATGTACACTTTATAATGTTGATGCATCCCTATACACTATGATGTACACACTATGTTGATAATGCATGCTATGCTATGATGATACATACCTCTACAATATGATGTACATGCATGCCATGGTGTGATGATGCTCTTCTATGCACTATGATGTATACTTGATGATGATGCATACACGATGCACACTGAGATGATTATGTATACTTGATGATGAGGATGCATACCCTATGATGAAGATGCTACTTGATGATACATGCATGCCTTATGTTCAGTAAAAGCAGAGCAAAATTACTTCTTTAGTGATTGTGTATGATGTGGTGTACAATGATATACATGAACAGTGCGTGGCAGTGAAATGACATATCAGTATACAATGATGATTTGGCAGTGACAGAGAGCAGAGGTTATCAGCAGTAGGAAGTTCAATGATTGGTTTTAATAGGTCCACAGGTTCAGTCCACTTTTCCTTCAGTGTGGTAGGGTGGTGTTAGGGCTCCCAATCTTGTGAGTGAAGCCGTTGTAGCTGACGAAGCCTAAGGGGTTGTAGCTGGTAAAGTTGTATTAAATTTGTTTACCCCAGTTGTTACTGGGTCAAATTTATGTTTAGAAAGGCTTCCGTGGTTTTACCCCCAGGACTTGGGTTTCCACGTCAAAATATTGTGTACTGTGCATCTTGTTATTTTCATGTACATTGATGATATGCTATGATTGGTGATTAGCAACTTCCTCTTGATTAATTTTTTTATAATTGTGCAAATACTGATTCACCCCCCTCTTAGTATTTCAACATGTTGTGGAGGAGCGCCCCCCACCCCCTCACTCTCGCTCTTGAAGCTCGTTCCTGTTACCACCTAAGTTGTACCTGGTGGATTTTTCAAGTGAGTTGACAAGGTTTGAACAAGCACACTTGTGCCATGCTTTTTCTGGGAGTCTGTTCAATTTTTTTTGTAACTCATATTCATACCCTCTTGGGGAAATTGTAAAAAATGTGCTAGCCTGGTCAATTTTTATAAAAGGCTTGGCTTCCTAGACTTAAGCATCAAGCCGACTAGCCCAAAGTGTTTTTTCCCTTGGTTATAATTGGTTGTTGAACAAACGACTAATAATTTCTGAGTTTTTCACTCACACCTCCAAAGTTGCAGAAGTCGTCTTGGTGGTTAGGCCTTAGGAGGTTATTAGAGCCTCCGTGTCAGTGTTTATAAACATGCTAGGTATTCGAATTGAGTCGTATGGACATGTGCTAGGTACCCCTAGAGTTTCGTTTGATTTCGAGAAAATATATATATATATATATATTCCGTTTTTAAAACTATTTTTTAATGGTTTAATTAAAAAACTTCAAAATGTAATAAAATATGGGTCTGGAGTCCGTTTTTGGCGTGGGAATGCTCGTTTTCACACTCAGAGTGTCCTCTTTTCCCCAGAGGCTACTTTTCATATGTTTCGGGCGGCTAAAACATCTCGTGGAGCATTATTCAGCTAAAGATGCATCAAAGTGGTCAAAAAATGCTAAAGATGCAACACAATGGCAATTTTTAGAAGTGAATAGGGGAATGTTAAAGCATGTGTTAAAAGCCAAAGTTAAGGTGGTTTCATATTAAAATACAAAAAGCTACTTGGACTTGGGTATAAGTTTATTTATTTTTATAATGTGAGACCCCACCACAAAGTCTAACTCACCTTCACGTGAAGAGAAATTCACCCCCTCACTCAAAACTTTGGTTTGTGATGTAACATGGAAAATAGGGTGATGTCACAAGGTGGACCCCTCATGAATTACCTCTTCCATATGAAAGTTTTAAATTTTGGTTTAATTTTTTAATGGTAGTGACTGGTTAAAAGAGAGGTAGCAAGTGGTTAGTAAAGGAATGATGTCAACCCAAAGTGAAGGTTGCGGGTGGACCCCTCTTCACATTATGTTAAGACCTTAGCTATTTTTTTAATGATTTGGATATATTATACTATCGTATGTTATGGAATCGCAAGCAATAAGGAATCGCAAAATGAGGGTGACGTAAAGCAATGGGGAAAACGCCAACACCAATGTGAGGGTCGCGAATTGTTGGGAGTGTGTTGGCGCATGATGAGTGGATAGGTGAGTTAGGTGAATGAGGTGTCACCTACCTCTCTAGTCCCACTACAGATTAACTTAGATTAACTCAGATAAACTCCCACTCTATCTTCGGTGTAGGTAGCACCCCCCCTTCTCTCATTTAGCTATTTAAGCGGGATCCAAGTTCATTGTTTCTCATGGTCAGAGGAGCGAAGGAATGCTCAAGTGTTGTATTGTAATTGTAATACTCTTTGGAATAATAGAAAGACTTTGGAGGTCTCATGTGGTGTATGGCTCAAGTGTGTGGATGATCATTGTCTCATGTTGTTACTGAGGTAATTTGTAGAATTTATTTTATGCATTTGCTATTCCTTGTCAAATCTAGCCTCATTGAATGATTAGTACTAATCGGTAGGAGTGAGTGAAGTAGTTTCTTTGCTCTCTTAATTAATTTATGTTCAAGATTTAGAATTTGCATGCTGATTTGCTTATGGGTATGCTCTTCTTGTCTTTAGCATGAGTTTTTATTGGATTTGATAAGTCTCTTGGCAAGTGTGAAGGTGTTTTACAAGTGCTTCTCTTGGATTTGTGTGAGATCTTGCTTGCTTCTCCCACTCTCCAAGAACTCGTTGTTGAAGAGGCATAGTCCCTATGCTCTCCACCAATGGACTCCATGGCCCAAGCATTCCCAAGCTTGAGCTCTTTCCTTCTCTCTCTCTCTCTCTCTCTCTCCCTCAATTTTAAATCAAACTTTCTCCTTTGGTTACCTCTTCTTTTTCTTAGATCTGCTTACTTTTAAAGTTAAAATCATTATAGATCGAACTTATAATATTGTTTTGCTTAGATCTAAATGGTTGCATGAAGTTTTACCATTTCATTTTAGATCTAGCTTAGAAATCTACCTTTTTTGCAAGTTATTTCAACTAAATCTTAAAGCTTGTAATTTGAGTGGTTTTCTTTTGAATTTAAAGTTAAATCTTGCAATCTAAGTGCTTAATCTTATTGGCTGCCCAAAAGTAAGCCAAGATCCCAAGGAAAGCTTGCTTTCCTTGGTTATTTTTTGCACCTTTAAGCTTTCCTTAGTTATTTTTTGCACCTTTTTTATAGTTTTAACTTAGCAATTTTTTTACTAAATTTTGTGGGTTGTCCAAAGACACTTCCAAAGTGTTTTTGGGCACATTTGAATAACATATGATTGTTGAAGGAAACGCTGCCCAAAATTTGATTTTTGGGCCATCTGGAGCTTCCCAGGGGTCCCCCCTACTTCCGTGGTTCCTTTGTTGATATTTTGTAAGCCTTTGGATCCCAGATAACAAGGACCAAAGAGTAGTTCTCATCAATCTTTCTAATCAAGAGTAAAAAAGTTTCTGAGTGGGCTCTTTGGAGCCCACTCCCCATCCCCCCAGGGGGGATCCACGTCGGTGTCAATTTTTGTGTTGTACTTGATTAGTTTAGTTTCTGTTGCAGAGTTGTATACTTTGATCTGTATTTTCATTCTATATCTTATTGGAATCAAAAGTAACACTAATACTAACCCCACGACTTCTCGATTTACCCGAAAGGGGAAAGAGATGCGTGGTAGGCTTAATTAGAAAACCTTTGTTTCTTTCAGTACTTTAGTTTTTATTTCGCATTTTAAAATTTACCCCTCCTTGCTTTCCCGATTGAGGTTCATTTGAACCAAAGAGATTCTTGGAGGTTAATTTTTTTTTTTAATAAACAAACTTAGTCTTTAAAATCCTTAAATCAACAAGACTCCGTTGTGTATGCTTTGCACCACTGTGGTTCGACCGAATAGTTGGCTACATCAAAAGCAACGTGGGTGACTAGCTTAATTAGTTTTCATCAATTAACCTCCCTAAGGAAAAATCCAATGCCTCGATTTGATCCGTTGCGGTGGAAAATTCACATAGGAAGCGTGAACAACTGGGTAGTGACCTCGAGACACCGTCAGGATACACTCTTGTTGGTGTAGTGTTGGACACGTCTTAGAGACTCCGACCCAGCCCACATATTCCTCACGTGGAGCCGCATCGGATAAGGGTTTTGGACATACTTCTCGTACTTTTGGGTATATTTGGAGTTCCCTTCCCCTTAATCTAATTCACTCATCTTCCACAATAAACTAAAATTGACCAAGAATAATTGCAATACATTCAACACTCCAACAACACTCAATTTTAGACTCCATTTTTAGCACTGGTCTACATCATACAATCATTTTGCTTAAAGTGAATCTTATGTGGATGGATTAATTTGTATTTCATGATGTTGTCTTAATCACTATTGCAATCTCTTGCGTCACTTTCATAAAAACTCCTAAGGAATTTACTCAATCATAAACTACCGTCTAAAGCTTCATCAACCTTAGTAACTCAGAGGGTCTACCCCCTTGGCTTCGATTACGAGTTGGCCTAAACGAAGGAGTCAAGAATAAGGTGACAACCTTGACTCAAGACTTGCCCCCAAGGATGCACCGAGTGGCTTGAAGATTTCTTCCACGTCGCCCCCCAGGTGTGTGAAAGGCAACAACAACTCCTAGTTTTGGGAGCGTGCTCTCAAGGCGCTCCCTACCTCTCCTAAACTGGGTTGACCATTGGATGACAATGTTATGGTGCATCCCTTCTTTTCCAAGCTCTTATTAAAGCTAAGGTTGATCATTTGATGACAATGTTATAAGTTATAACTTCTAGATGATTGATGTTTTTTCTTTTAATAGTGTGGTTCACTTACCCCTAGCGGGGCCTGCTACATCCACGAGAACAATGCATAGGGGGCCCACCCAAAGGGGCCTCACCCATTCGCTTTGATTACAGAACTAACCTGATGGGGACATAAAGTGAAGCCCTTATATAGCAATGTATAGCCTCTTGGGGATTTGACCCCGAGACCTTCTGCTCAGAACTTACAACACTCAACCACTTGACCTAGCCTATCGAGATATCTAGATGATTGATGTTATATGGTTTAATCCATGTTTTCTATATCTAATTCAACATCATACACATCTTTTAGATATAAATCCATTGAAATATATTAAAATATATACTATATAAAAAAACGTTCTCAAAACGCTCCCAAAATGGGAGATTTTGAAAATTTTGCTTTTCGCTCCGCTCCCTGCTCCCGCTCCCAACTGTTGCCGCCTTTCATGCACCTGGGGGAATGTGGTAGAAATATTCAAGCCACTCGGTGTGTCCTTGGGGGCAAGTCTCGAGTTAAGGTTGTCACCTTGTTCTTGTTAGATTTTTACAGTTTATTCAATATGATCTAGGATCTTATTTGAGAGAATAACATGCACAACAATAATCACAAGAGACAAGAGACACAAAGATTTTCCTCGAGGAAACCATAAAGGAGAAAACCCCGTAACTTCCTCAGAGATAGAATGAGCACCATTAGCAAAAGTAAAACCCAAAAGTATAAAGATGATCTTCGACAGCTGCTCTCTCTCTCACTTGTGCGAGCTAGTCCTCTATCTCTCATGCGCTATTGATGAGTGAGTGTGTGTGTTAAAATCGAGAGTCACACTCTCTATTTATACCTTTTTTCCACTTGAAATTTCCCCTAGAGGGCCGACTTCTCTAGGAGAGTCTAATAACCCTAATATAACTTAACTGAGGGGTCTAATACCCCGACATACAATGGAGGGTTAACCTCAATGACTTTACATGACTTAATTACATTAATGACTCTCCCAATCGGAGGAACAAACATCTCTGTCAGGTTACAATAAAATACAATATGAAATATATAAGTGAATATCTCCCGAAGTTACAATTACATTAACAGTTCTTGACTCCTCCGTTTAGGCCAACTCCTAATCGAAGCCAGGGGGTAGACCCTATTAGTTTCTAAGGCTGTTAAGGCTTAGTGTGAGGATGATTAAGTTACTTACGAGTTTGATGAAAGCAAAAAAAACTGGAACAAGAATATTTGCAATGATATTCAACCACAACAACAGATAAAATAACTTAACATATGATGTACAAAGTTTATAGAAGCAAAATATTGTATAATGATAATACCAGTGCCAAGAATGGAGTCCAAAATGAGGAAGTGTTGTTGTATTGTTGGGATGTGTTGCAAATTCTCTTGGTCAGTTTTAAATTAATATGGAAGATGAGTGAATTAAACTAGGGGGAAGAGAACTCCAAATATACCCGAAGTATGAGGATTATGTCCAAAACCCTTATCCGCTCCGGCTCCACGCGAGGAATATGTGGGTTGGGTTGGAGTCTCTGAGATGTGTCCAACACTACACCAACAAGAGTGTATCCTGACGGTGTCGCGAGGTCACTACCCAGTTGTTCCTGCTTCCTCTGTGAATTCTCCACCGCAACAGATCAAATTGAGGCGTTGGATTTTCGCCTGGGGAGGTTAATTGAGATGTGAAAACTAATTAGACCAGTTATCCACATTGCTTTTGATGCAACCAATTGTTCGGTTGAACCGCAACGGTGCAGAGCATACACAACGGGGTCTTGTTGATTTTAAGGATTTTAAAGGCTAAGTTTGTTTGTTAAAAAGAAAAATTAACCTCCAAGAATCTCTTTCGGTTCAAGTAAATTTTAAAATGTGAAGTAGAAAAAACTAAAGTACTAAAAGAAACAAAGGTTGTCTAATTAAGCCTACCATGTATCTCTTTCCCCTTTCGAGTGACTCAGGAAGTCGTGGGGTTAGTATTAGTGTTACTTTGATTCAAACAAGATATAGAATGGAAATACAGATCAAAGTATACAACTCTGCAATTGAAACTAAACTAATCAAGCACAACACAAAAAAAAGACACCAACGCGGATCCCCGCTGGGGGGATGGGGAGTGGGCTCTGAAGAGCCTACTCAAATAGCTTTTTATTATGCTTGGTTACAATGCTTGAGAAGAAAATCTCTTTGGTCCTTGTTATCTAGGATCCAAAGGCTTACAAAATATCAGAAAAGAAACCACAGGTGACAGAAGTAAGGGGAACCCCTGGGAAGCTCTGGATGGCCCAAAAATGGAATTTTGGGTAGCGTTTCCTTGTCTTTTTTGGTGGACTTGCTAAAAGCTAGCAAGCATATGTTAGTCATGTTGCCGCCTTTCACACACCTGGGGGGGAACTTGGCAGGAATATTCAAGCCACTCGGTGTGTCCTTGGGGGCAAGTCTTGAGTCAAGGCTGTCACCTTGTTCTTGACTCCTCCGTTTAGGCTCAACTCCTAATGAAGCCAAGGGGGGTAGACCTTATTAAGTTACTAAGGAAAATTACTTTAGTATGATGATGTTAATTTGAATAAGTTGCTTAGGAGTTTGAAATTAACCATAAATAACCATAGATGACAAGATGAAAAATGAGCACAAGAAGCACAATGCTGACACACAATATATATATATATATATATATATATATATATCGAAAGATTTAAACAAAGAACCAATGCCTTAAAAATGGAGTCATAAAATAATCAAATGTACTTCCATGTGCTTGGAGTGAATGTTTTGCGATTGCCTTTTGGTACGTGTTGCCGCCTTTCACACACCTGGATCACGTGGCAGAAATCTTCAAGCCACTCGGTGTGTCCTTGGGGGCAAGTCTCGAGTCAAGGCTGTCACCTTGTT
Organism: Pseudotsuga menziesii; assembly: GCA_001517045.1. NCBI lineage: Eukaryota > Viridiplantae > Streptophyta > Pinopsida > Pinales > Pinaceae > Pseudotsuga > Pseudotsuga menziesii. The sequence continues at coordinate 4,709 of LPNX010967868.1, read as the reverse complement.
CTTGACTCCTCCGTTTAGGCTCAACTCCTAACGAAGCCAAGGGGGGTAGACCCTATTAAGTTACTAAGGATGATTTCTTAGTGTGATGATGTTAAACTGAATCAATTACTTAGGAGTTTGAATATTTTAACTATAGACAATTAAAGATGACGAGATACGAAAATAAACACACGAAAGCACAAAGCTGATACATAATGTATATATGAAGCAAAAAAGACCAGTGCCTTAAAATGGAGTCAAATCAATAAAATCGATGTGCTTGCATGTGCTTGGAGTGAATGTTTTGCGATTGCATCTTGGTATGTTTTAATTTAAATGTGAAGTATGAGTTGATTAAATTAGGCAAAGGGGAACTCCAGATATACCCGAGAGTACTTGGAGTATGTCCAAAAATAAACCTTTACGGCTACCCGCAAGGAATATGTGGGCTGAAATGGAGTCTCTAGGGCTATTGTTCGTAACGCACCCGTTAGGGTGTGACAGAGATCGGCGCCTCGAGGTCACTTTTCAGTAGGTTCCCGCTTCCTTTGGGTATTTTGTCACCATAGAGGTCTGATCTAGGTGTTGGATTTTCACCTGATGGTTTGTCAATTGGGAAGAGTGAGTCCTAATTATACTAGTCACCCAAGTGCTTTTGATACAGCTTGACTGATCGGACGAACCACAACCAAGTGCAGAGCATACACACTGGAGTCTTGTAATTTTTAATAAGTTTTAAACCAGATGTTCTTGTTTAAAAGAAAAGCCTCCAAGAACCTCTTTCGATCCAAGTGGATCTCAATCGGGGAATTGATGAGGGGTTAATTTTAAAGTTGCAGATAAACAAATGATAGAAAAAAACAAACAGATACACAGTTCAAGTTTATTAATTAATCCTACCACGAATCTCTTTCCCCTTTCGGGTCAATCGGGAAATCGTGGGGTAAGTATTATGATTACTTTGAAATGTAAGATATGGAGTATGATATTAATAATGAACTAAAGTATACTACCCTGTAGATTAGATCAATTCTAGTACAAAAGAAATGAATAGAAATCGACGAAAAAGGCACCGACACAAATCCCCCCAGGGGGAATAGGGAATGGGTTCGAAAGAGCCTATGCCAAAGATAATTTTATTACAGCGGTTACAATATCAGAGAACTGATAAATCAGAACTTTCTTGGTCCTTATACAGGTTGAAACCAAGTTTTTTACAATTTTACAAAAAGAAATTAAGACTTTTTAGTGAAAAGGGAGACCCCTGGGGGGATTTGAATGCTCCTGAGACCACTTTGGACAACAGCTTCCTTTTCTTTCTTTCAGACCTGCTAAAGGACAGCGAGCAAGTTAGAATAACATATGCCCAAAATCACTTTAAGAGTACCTTTGGATCAGCCTATTTTATTTCAAAAAATAATGCGGTTAAACTAGCTAAACCGGCGAAAAAGGAACCAAGGAAAGCAAGATTTACTTGGGATCTTGGCTTGATATTTGTGTAGCCAATTAAAGTGCACTGATATTGTAGAATATTAAATTTATAACAGCGAACAGAAATCTAATGCATGTGATCTACAAGTTTTCTTTAAAATTCATGCAAAAAGGACGATTTCCCTACAGCTAGATCTAGGATTCTTATGAAACTTTTTTAAGTGCAAGATCTAGGATATGAGCTATGAAATATTACATCTATGTATATTTTACTTTGATGAAACAGATCCAAATGAAATCACAGCTATGAACTGAAAAAGTAACCGGGTAAAGTGTTGATTTTTGAGGGAGGAAGAAGAGGAGAAAAGTGCTGTTTTCCTTGAAGATCCCCAGTGGAGCTTTCAGGTGGAATGTCGAGGGACTATGCCTTTTGGAAGGTTTTGAAAAGAATGAAGACACAAACTAGATCGGCATCCTCTCCAAAGTGTGAACCTGCAACTCAGTTGAAATCAAAAAACTTGCCAAGAAACTTATGAGATCTGATTAGTACATACAAAGAGATTCAAGATAATATGCATATAAGCTTATAGGACATGCTAAATCCAGATCTCTAAACATGCATCAAAGGAGAGTGACAGTCAATAAACCTATTGAACAACACCTTTTCTATCAAGATTGTAATAAGCTAATTACCAATCTTAACCACAGATCTACAAGACATTAGCAAAAAATGACCACAGATACAGGTTACCTCAGTAAAACAATGGCAATAATCATCCACACATGTAATGGCACCACACCGTATTGCCTCCAAAGATTTTCTTTATTTCAAAGGCAGAATTACAGAGTTACAATAGCAGCAGCACCTCCTTCCCAGTTCTAACTAGCTTGGAAGAGGAGGCTGTGCCTGGATATATACAATTTGCAGGCCATCTAGCCCAGGGGGGGCGCAATTCCTCATGGAATCAAGTGAAATCAACTGATGGAGAGTCCATCAATGCATAACTGAAGCTGTACTGAGCCTACTTGTCAACCGGGGGCTTGATTGAGCTGACACATCAACCCATACACGACACATCGGCCCACAGAGCATCCAGGAGAGTCCACACGTGTGGAGGAGAGAGAGAGGGCACAATTCCCCATGAAGACCACTGTAGATCAGCTCTAGATCTGATTTGATCCCCTCCTTCAGTCAAGGATTTGTCAGATCCAGTCAATTTGCTCCAGATCTGATTGATTTCAGTCAAATCGGTTGAGTATCCAGTGATTTTTTGATTTTGGATTTGCTCCATTATTCATCAATTTATTAATTAAAATAATCAATAATTGATTTTTGGGGCTTTCTGCCTGAGTGATGGAAGATCACTCAAAACTTAGGAAAAAGTGGGTCCATGGTTTTACATGGTGCTCTTAGCTTGAAAATGAGCACCTACATGACTGAAACCGATTATTTGGCCCACTTTTATTACAAAATCAATTTTTCCAATTAAACTATTAAAACATAGCCTAAGTTTTGGAAAAATTTAATTTAATAAAAAAAACACTGAAAAAATTTTAAAAATGAAAAATTGAAAAATTGAAAAACACCTAGAGGAACTTAGACATGTTCATATGACTCAAACAAGATGTCTAGCATGCCTATACATTGACACATAGACTCTAATAACCTCAATAGGCCTAAATGCCAAGCCAACCACCCCAACTTTGGAGGTATGGAGTGAAAAATTAAGAAATTATCAGTCGTTTGTTCAACAACCAATAATAACCAAGGGAAAAAACACCCTGGGTTGATCGGATTGACAAATGAAGTCTAAGAGACTGAGTCTTTTACAGACACTATCATGCTAGAACATTTATTACAATTGCCCCATGGGGTATGAACATGTGATATAGTACAACAAGCACTTCCCAGAAGTACTTCCAAAGGTCTTTTTGAAGTCTGAACAAGTTAACCCTGTCCGGTTCACCAGGCTCACTTGATAAAAACCACTAAGTACAACTTAGGTGGTAACAGTACGTTTTAAGTTAAAATGAAATATGAGTGGATTAAATTAGGCGAGGGGGGACTCCAGATATACCCGAGGGGTACTTGGAGTATGTCCAAAAATAAACCTTCACGGCTACCCGCAAGGAATGTGTGGGCTGAATGGAGTCTTTGAGACTGTGTTCATAATACACCCGAGGGTGTAATAGAGATCGGTGCCTCGAGGTCACTGTCCAGGAGTTTCCACTTCCTTCGGGTATTTTGCCACTATTTACGGTTTGATCGAGGCGTTGGATTTTCGCCTGATGGTGGTTAACTGGGGAAGGTGAATCTTAATTAATCTAGTCACTCATGTTGCTTTTGATGAGGCTTGACTGATCGGACGAACTGCAGCCAAGTGTAGAGCATACACATCGGAGTCTTTGTAATTTTTAGTAAATTTTAAAGGATGTGTTTTTAGAAAGAAAAACCCTCTAGGAACCTCTTTCGGTCGAAGTGGACCTCAATCGGGGAATCGAGGAGGGGATTGATTTTAGAAAGATTGTTTGTAGAAATTCATGACAAGTAGCAAAAAAGAAGCAAACCACAGGTTTTCTAATTAGTCCTACCACGCATCTCTTTCCCCTTTCGGGTCAATCGGGAAGTCATGGGGTAAGTATTAAAGTTACTTTGATACTGCAATATGGAATATATGATAAAGTAATCAACGTATATTATTCTGCATAAATGAAACTAATCTAGAGCGTGTTATCCAACTTTTTGTACCATAAGTTGGGTTACCTGAGGAGCCGCCAGTTGACAGACTTGTTCAAAGTCTGATTCCAGTGTATCAGTTGATCCGTCTGCTTGTCTAGCCAATATTGGCTAGTCACTTTTTTATTTGAATAATTTTGACCATGGCCCCGCGGGGTTTGTAATAAAATGTGCTAGTAGGATATTTTTGAGTGGTTCGGTCTCCTGAGACGTAGAATCTCAAATAGGGTATTCCAGGGAGTTTTTTGCCCCTGACAATTATGCTTTGCCTTCAGCCGAGTATAATTGACGAGGTTTTCTCCCGCTTCCTCCAAAGCTAGAATGCCCGATGTTGAATTCTGGGCCTTGGGGAGTTATTAGAGCCCAACTGAGTGTTATAAGCCTACTAGACATTATTTAGATAGATCATGGTCATGTCCTAAGTCATCTGGACACAAAAAAAATTTCGAAAAAATCTTTTTCTAACAGTGAAAAATTATTTTTTAATTTTTAATTAATTTTCCTAAGTTTTTTGGGTTAATTTTTCCATAAATTAAATGGAAAAAACCCGTTCATGATCCGG
>LPNX010967859.1:0-26503 GCA_001517045.1 Pseudotsuga menziesii | reverse complement strand
ATATATATATATATAGATATGTATGTATGTATGTATGTATGTATGTATGTATGTATGTATGTATTTATGTATTTTATATTATGGCAGCCAATAGATAATAATCAACAAATGGTTCAGTCCTGGAGACCTTTTTTCCATAATAGTGCCTGTCTGAATAATAACTCCATACCCATAGCTGTTACCATTTAAAAAAAAATATCGTCGTTCCATCTAGTGTAAAACCAAGTCAAAATGACACTAGTAACCCATAGGTTCAAAAAGCCCTTTTTAATCTTGAATCACTCATGGAGTTAGTACCAGGTGGATAAGTACTCATATGAATAAGGAGGACAAGTCTGAAAAAAAATCTAGCGGCACACATCTAATTACTTGATACAGGCATTCCAATTACCTAGTGAAACTCGGAAATTTAATCCAAAATGACTGAGAATAGGAATAGTGACAAAAGACTTCCCTTTTGTTTTCAAAAACATCCTGAGCATCACTGAAAAGAATATCTGCATCCTTCAAAAAGAAACCTAGTAACAAAAAACTCTTGTACATATATACAAAAAACAATTTCATTGAATGTTACTATGAGAGAGTAGGAGATGAAGAAGTCATTTCTTCACCTACCAGCTCTAGTTCAGATTGCTGACTCATGTTATGAATGAACTCTTGCTTAGAAAGAGGCTTATGATATACCTTTAACCAATGTCCATTCACCACAAATGTAGTTTGTTCTTCTTCTATTGTCCTTATTTTGACGGAACCATTATCAAAAACAGTCACAATTTCATATGGTCCCATCCATCTAGTGGTAAGCTTACCTTTGAAGTGTTTAAACTGTGAGTCAAACAACAGAGCCCAATCACCTTCTTCAAAAGTTTTCTTCTTCAAAAATTTGTCATGCCATTTAGTCCTCTGATTCTGTATGAAAGCAGTTCGTTGGACAACATCTTGTCTGATTTCATCAAGCTTGTTCAATTGCATCAACCTCTGCTCCTGGGCTTCATCTAAATTCAAGCTCAATTGTGCAACAGTACGAAAAGTCTTCACCTGAAATTCTATAGGGAGCAAAACCTGTTTTTCATAAACAAGCTGATATGGGGTATGCCCTGTGGTGTTTCTCCACATAATTCTATAAGCCCACAATGCCTCTAGTATCCTGTCTGCCCATTCCTTGTGATGCATCTGCACAGTCTTGGTTAAAATGGCTTCTAACACTTTATTTGTTGAGTCCACCTGACCATTTGCTTGGGGGTGGTAAGGAGAAGATTTATAGTGTTCAATTCCATATTGCTCAGTCAGTGCTTTCATTGATTTAGAGACAAACTATGCCCCATTATCAGTTACAATTTCATGAGGAATCCCAAAGCGAGTGAAAATGTCTTCATAAATGAACTCTATGACTGATTTCTCAGTGGCCCTTAATAGGGCTTTTGCCTCCACCCACTTAGTTACATAGTCAATACAGACTAATATATATCTTTTCTTTTGTGACATTGGTGACATTGGTCCAACAAATTCCAATCCCAATTTTTCAAAAGGTTCAATTTGTACCTGGGCTTGTAAAGACATTTCATCCGCAGCAGTGGGTCTTCCCATTCGTTGGCAGCTGTCACAGCCCTGTACATATTTTTCAGCATCTTTAAAAAGTGTAGGCCAATAATAGCCTTGATGTAACACCTTGTATGTTGTCCGCTTGTCTGAAAAATGCCCTCCATAGGGTCCATCATGAAAATCTTGAAGGATATCATACATCTCATCCTCCCTCACACACCTCCTGATAATCAGATCTGGACCGGTTCGAAAGAGGTCATTACCTACCCATGAGTAATTAGCACTTTGTTGTATGATTCTTCATTTTTCATAGGATGACAGATGAGCAGGTATTTTCCCTGTGACCTAGTAGTTGTCTATATTTGCAAACCATGGTGTTTTAATAGAAACAACAAATAAATTTTCATCAGGAAAGGTATCATCTACAGGAACATTGTCATCAGTATGAGTCAACCTTGAGAGGAAATCTGCAACCAGATTTTCCTTCCCTGGTTTATCAACTATAGTAATGTTAAACTCCTGTAGCAAAAGCAACCATCTAGTAATTATACCACTAGTTATAGGTTTATTCATCAAAAATTTGATAGTAGAATGATCAGTATGAACAAATACATCATAACCAGTAATATAATGCTGGAATTTATTGATGGCATGAACCACTGCTAGAAACTCTTTTTCAGCTACTGTATAGTTAAGTTCTGCTGGAGTTAAATTTTTACTGATGAAATAAATGGCATAATAAGATTGACTCTCTTTCTGTCCAAGCACTCCCCCTAGGGCAGTTTCTGAAGCATCAGTTTGTATATGAAAGGGCAAAGACCAGTTTGGCCCCCACAGAACTGGTGTTGAAGACAATTATGATTTTAAGGTGTCAAAGGCTGTCTGACAATGTTAATCCCAACAAAAACCAGTGTCTTTGACTAATAATTTGAACAGTGGAGCTGCTATCTTGGTAAAATTAGCAATAAACCTACGATAGTAACCCTCATGTCCCAGAAAACTTCTGACTTCTTTTTGTGTAGTTGGTGGAGATAAACCAGTAATGATTTCAATTTTTGATGGATCTACCTTAATACCTTCTAATGAAATGTGGTTCCCTAAAACAATACCCTCAGTTAACATCATCTTACACTTTTCATGACTTAAGGCAAGATTTGTTTCTTGACACCTAATTAAAACTTTCTCTAGGTTATCTAAGGCTTCCTTGAAATCATTACCATAGACTATGAAGTCATCCATATATATTTCCACACAATCATGGAATAAATCAGCCAAAATACCTAACACTGCCCTCTGGAAAGTGGCAGGAGTGTTACACAACCCAAATGGTAACACCTTGTAAGCATAAGTTCCCCATGGGAAAGTGAAAGTAGTTTTCTCCTGATCCTCTGGGGCTATCCTGATTTGGTTATACCCACTGTATCCATCAAGAAAGGAAAAATACTGTTTTCCTCACAAGGTGTCCAAAACCTGATCTATGAAAGGAAGAGGGAAGTAGTCTCTGATAGTGGCTTTGTTTAATTCCCAAAAATCAACACATATTATCCACTTACCTCCTTTCTTTGGAACAATTACCAATGGAGATACCCATTTACTATCAGAAATGGGGTAGATAAAATATGCATCCAGCAACTTTTGTAACTCATCCTTCACAATGTCTTTAAGCGCAGGATTCGTTCTTCTCTGTGGCTGCCTTACTGGTCTAATATTTTCTTGTGTATAGATGTGATGAATGCATGTGTTAGGATGAATGCCTTTCATGTCTATATAAATCCAAGCAAATGCCCCAGACTGTGCTTTGAGTAAATTAACTAACTGATTTTGCTGGTCTTGAGACAAATTTGCATTAATAAACAAAGACCTTCCTGGACTAATCTCCATTAGTATGGTTGAGGCTCCAACCTTCTCATCTATGAATAAAACCACTGATGATGAGATGGTTGAAGGATAGAACTATTCTTGAAAATATTCTGTGAAAACATGGTCTAAGTCAGCGAAGGACTGGGGGAACTCAATACTAGTAGTGGCTGAGATAAATTGATCTAGGATATCATCTTCAGTTTTGATCTTCCAGCCCCCTAGTTTGACTGATGGACAATAAGGGTTGTTCCACGTCCTCATCCCCGTAAGGAATCTCTAACCATAGCATGTTTTCTGATACAGGCTATGCTGGGGGACAAATAATAAGGTTCTGTAGAGAAGTGCCATTTGATATAGTTAATATGCCTTCTCTGCAACCTATAAAGGCATTGGTAATGGCTAACCAGGGTCTTCCTAGTATAACAGGATGTTCCCCCATTGGGTGTTTGGTTTGGAGTACCAAAAAATCCACTAGATACTCCCAAGAAGCTACTGTGACAGTAATGTCATCTAATGCCCCCATAGGTTTAACTGTGCTCCTATCAGCCAACTCCAAAATAGTAGGAGTAGGTCTGAGGAGATTATGCAACTGAAGTCTCTGCATGGTGGTCATAGACATGACATTAATTGCAGCCCCCAGGTCAACTAGAGTGTTTCCTATTGGAATCTCATTAATGCAAATGGTCACCACTGGGTTCCCAGGATTTGCAAGTTTTGGAGGTAAGGAACAGTCTGAAATATAATTGGACAGCTGGCCTCTAACATGTATTGTGGGTGGATCTTTTTGTTTTCGACCAGGTTTCTTCAAGCATAATTCCCTTACCATTTTTGAATAGATAGGAACGTCTCTAATGGCCTGAAGTAATGGAATCTTGATACAAACATTTTTCAACTCATTTTCCAAATCAAACTATGGGCGAACCACAGGCTTCTCTATTAATAACCTCTCTGGATAAGGGGGGTTGTTATTCAATTGTGGATGAGCAGATGATTGGGAATTTTGAGTTCCAAGCACTTGAGTGTTTTATGAGGCAATCTGCACTTATTCCTCCTCTGAAATTTCTTTTTCAGTTCTTTCTTCTCCAGATTCTTCTTTAATAATCACTACTGGAGGATTTTTATTTAATGTTTTCCCAGACCTTAATTGTATTTCTTGGATAGGAGCTGAATGGATCACATAAGTTGGGGCCATTTGTATTTCAGCATTATGAAGAGGCTGGGATGGTCTATTGTTAGGGTTTGGGATAGGTTGAGCTGGCAATAACATAGGTCGAGGTGGATTTGGATTTTGATATTGTTGTGGAACTGGGGGTATAGGAGGAAGTGCAGGTGGTGTAAATCCAAGTAATAGCTGTTGCATATTTGGGGGCATTGGGTAGTAGCTAGGAGGAGTATGTGATGGGTTTGTTGGTTTTATTCCTCCGTAGGATTGTCCTCGCCAGCCTTGCTGCCATGGTTGGGTCTGAGTAGGCTGAGAAGGCCAATTTCGCCACATTTGTGGACTCCATGGCTGCTGAAATTGGTACATGGGATAGTAATATGCAGGGTTTGGAAAAACAGGTTCTGGGTACATGTTTTGGGGTCTAGGCTGCCAGATCCTTTTTGATGCATATGATGGATCCATAGGTTCAGCATTAAGCTTATAAAAAGCTTGCAGTTCTGGTAAAGAAGGGAAATTGTTAGTAGGGTGTTTATCAGAGCAAAGAGAATAGACTGAAATGGTATTAAGAGGACACTCTTTCAAAGGGTGTCTTTTTCTGCATTTGGGGCAGAATATGTGCAGTGCTACTATGTCCTCTTCCTCTTGCCATTTCTTTGTTTTCAATGCATCAAAATGGGAGCTCAAGGTGCCTAAAATGTCAGTTTTGAAATTTTCTAACAGGTTCCCCAATTCAACTCTTGTAATCCCACTAGTTCCTGCTGTCCTAGAAATACGAGAAGGACCTTCCCTTATGCTTTTTCCGACCTTGGCTATACTTCTGGAATATTTTCTACATAGTTCAGTAATGTCCTCAAAGGATTTATGAGATACATCACTTGATGCCATCAGGTTGAGGATTTCCACATATCCCTCCAAAATCCCTTTCAAAAAAAGGGTTCTAACTGCATCCTCTTGTAAGGTATTATACTTAGAATTCTGTAGTACAAAGCAGAAGCATTCTAGGAAATCCTCAAGACTCTCTTCTTCATGTTGTTGCATTTTAAAGATATCATTTTTAGAGTCTCTAGGTCCATAGTAGTCTCGGTATTTTCTGAGGAAAGCACTCTTCATCTCTTCCCAAGTTCGGATGGTGGATTCTTCCAGACCCATAAACCACCTAAGTGCAGAATCCTTAAGGGTGGCTGGGAATAGTTTTAACTTTTGTGCATCCTGTAGACAATTATAACTCCTGCACAAGATGTCAAACTTAAATAGAAAAGTATCCGGATCTTCAGTACTTTTCCCGTAGAAGGTAGGTAATGAAGATGATGGGATATTTTTCATACTGACATACCATGCAAGATCCAAAATGGGGAAGCCAAAAGTTGTTTCAGTTCATCCTTCATGTTCTCCCTCCCCTTCCATATGGTGTCCAATTTCCTGATCACTCATAACCAGAGGATTCCTAAACCAATTGACACCTAACCTATCTCTTCTTGGGGATGGAATGAAATCCCAATGGTCTGGCCTAGGCCAAGATTGAAGATTGAAAGGTAAATCTATGGTAGATTCTACTTGAGAAACTACCAAATTCTGAGTGTGTCAAAAAAGGGAATTCACTCTTTCTATGTTCACTGTGTCAACCAAGTTGGAATCTTCCTTTGGAGGTGAAGCTTGTTGGGTCTATGGGATCTCTACCGAGTGTGACTGTTCACTGAATATAACCTCAGTTCCTACTGGTCTGGTCCCTAATTCCACTGAATTTTGAGTGTTGTTGTTTTCTACCTCGTTTCTAGTATTCCTATCCCTAGGGTTAGTGAGGGGGGGGGGGGGGGGGGGGGGGGGGGGGGGGGGGCGGTTGTTTCCAAAAATATTGGAATGAATTTTAATGTATCTTCCCTTACTATCTCTGGGTCTCATCAAAATTACTGAAAATTACAAAACTTCTAATCAAAAATACCTATGCTATAGATAGGTTTTGAAGGAACCTGTTATAACAGATGCGCATGTTCTTACCTCTCGTCTTACCATCCCTTCTCCTCCAATATACAAATACCAATAGAAAAACAGTCAACAAAATCAATAGAGAACAAGACTGATCAAAAAATGTCTAAATGTATCTACTGCTGCTATTGCTAAATTTTGTCTAAGCAACAAAACAAGGCAATCACACATCTATGCTACAGGTGGGTTTGAAGGAACCTGTTATAACAGATGCGCGGGTTCTTACCTCTCGTCTTACTATCCCTTCTCCTCCAATCTGCAACAGCTAGTCACACCTAAAAATGCTATGAGAAATGAGCAAGATACCAGCTTACCTTGGAGCAACTCCCCAGCAACGGCACCAAAATTTTGGGTAAAATTATTGTTATTTAATTTACCTTAATTTAATTATCGACCGGAATACGTATACTTCGAGCTGCTACACCATATGTGCGGGCAAAGTAGTTTCAATGCTCATACTTAGAGAAATTCTAGTCTACTCACAAACCAGAAACAAAATGTAATTGATGAAGCTATTACTTGATTAAATGATCAATGCTCAGAGTTACTAGGTCTGTCTAAAGAAATGAAATCAACTTGCTAATCCCTATCTTACAGTCTACAATACTGTAAAATTCAATGTAACCTACCGCAACCTTAAGCTACAACAATCTTCTAAAGCAATCAATGATCTATACTAAGCTACATCAATTATGATCTATTCTTTGGAGCAAGCAATCACACAAGTAAATAACTTAATAAAGGAAAACCCTAATTCCAAACTTACCTACAGAATGAATATGCTGAGTCAACCTCAATGACCTTATATTGTATCTAAAACTTCAACCATTAACCCTAAAGAATCTAATGCCACAATTTATATAAACAGTTATTACAACTACTGAAATGAAATATGTTTCTTATTAAACTAAATCATTCATAAATAGTTAACAAAAGAATTTTAACTTACTGCTAATGTCAAATGTACTCTATCTATGTTGTATGCACACGAAAGATTATTGGAAGTATTCACAGAATACACACCCACTCTCATCTGCATGTACTGTGAAATTAGTGTTCAAACCCTAGGAAACAATGCTGGCATCTATTAACAAACTATAATTCTTTTCCTTGACCTCATTCAACACCATGTAGTGGACAAAAGCATGATTCAAATCCTTATGTAACCAATTCAAAATGCTATTTGGTAAACCCTAGATACTTTGTAAACCAAAATCTTTAAATCCTCTCCTACTGCAAATTCTTTTTAAAATCCACACAATACAATTCAAAAATACCCTACAATATTGTAAACTCGATAGCCAAAAGGATTCTAAACCAATATTGTAGCCATCCACTAATCAATATAATGCTGGCAGTAAAAGAAATATGAAATCCCAGTCTATTTTCAATCCTCCATTAAGTCAATTCTACATCAAACTGAATATAATCAAATTCATCATAGAGTTTTGTAAACTCTATAACTCTGAACCGATTCTTTGAACAAGGGTTGTAATAATCAAACAAACAGTATCACGTTGGGAGTCAAAGAGGTTTAAAACCCAAATCCACTCTTACTACTCTGCTGAATCAATTCTACAGGATATGCTGAATACATATGATATCAACTAGTCTTCTGCAAACATAAATCCCATTCCAAATCACAAGTAAACAAAACCATTAACATTCCATTATAAAAACAGTATCAAAGCATGCAACATCACTCTACTTACAGCAGTACAAGCAAAATTTAAACATATATGATCGATGTTGAAGGTGGGCCCTGCCTTCAACGCCTACCAGTATGAAATCAAATCTTTGAGGAAATAGACACTTGATTGATTAATAAAAACAGAGTTTTACAGTCTTCTCTGAGTGTATCTATCCATACTTAGGGTTTCAAGGTTACATTTATACTTGAAATACAAAGTAAAATAGACCTTGGAGCAAGGATTGACCCTATCTTAACAACTCTACCCTATCTCAGCATACATGAACCAAAAGATTGGATTCGAATCCCTTGAGATCCATACACTGCTAAAAATGGAGGGCAACAATGCCTTGAACAAAGGACAACCACGAAACAGCACCTGAATGATCTTCACATGCATCTAGAAAGCGATACGAGCCCAAGAGAGACATCTCCTCTGCGGACAGAATCCCTAAAATCTCTAGTTCAGTCAACATATTACTTTGGAGCGTCGAGACAAGCGTTGGGTTGAATAAGCAAAAGACCACTGCATAAAAGAAACAAGGACTTATTAATTAACCCATTGTTAAATGACAATGAAGAGTTCCATTATATACATAAAACAAAGCAAAATAATAAATAAACAATTAAAAATTCACTTACCAAAGCACCTAGCAATGTTGTTCTTCAAAATTCCCAACTATGCACAAAACATCACTAAATAAGGCTGATTACTACTTGATTCATGAGACTTGAAACTAGAAAGTATAGTGATGGATAGTCAAAATAGGAGGACAACATAAGCATGATTATTAGTTTTTTTAAATTGATTTGGTTGGATTCCACTTATCATGATGTGACAAATGTGATTAACTTCATCTAGGGAAAGTGCAACTAATAACTTTCCAATTGATTTTTTTGGCTCAGATGTTGTGGGTGAGGGGTCTCAATGTTGATGATGACATCTACGAAGACAAAGAGAATGATGATGATATGAGTATATTGTGATGGAAATGAAAATGATGATGAATATGAGGATGATGACGATGATGATGATAGTGATGATGACAATGACAATGACATGAGTGGTGAGGTTGATGATGATTCCTATGGAGATGACAATGACGATGAAAACAATGATGACGGTGATGATGACATTAATGATAATGTGATTATATGATAATGATGATGCTGGAAATGAAAATGATGATGATGATTATTATGACGATGATGACAATGATGATGGAAATGGAAATGATGACGGTGATGACAATGCTGATGAAACTAACAATGAGGGAATGATGTTAGGGAAAAAATGATTGTCTTAGGCCAAGTTAGCTACTTATGGAGCTCACATACCATGTTTCATTCCTAAGGATACCAACCATGTTCTTTGTAGAGAAAATTTGGCATGTTAAGAATATGTGGTGTCCATTTAGAGGTTTTTCACACTAAGTTTGGTTCTCATGTCCCAATCCATGTTCTAAAGTAAAATCTAGATCCTTACGTCATAATTTGTTTCCTTAGGGATCGTTAGCCATGCACAAGGCCCCATGCTATCCTAAATTACATATACGGGGAAAATATTACCTACAAGTGGGATGTTGTTACCAATTAAGGAATGAATACGTTATAGCCATGATTGGGAACATTGTAATATTGGAGGTTGTAGAGAAATTGTTTTTTTTTAATTCTACCAATTACATTCTTGGCACTAAAATTAGATTTGATTGGTAAGGTAGGAAAATATGATCATATGGGATTATAAATAAAGGGTATAGGAGATTAAAATTATTGTTGGTGGTTCTGGCAGGGGTTACTAATTTAAATTAGTTTGTTTAGTTGCCTCAATTGTATTGAATTTTTGCTACACTAGGGGTCTGCACTAGAATTTCTTCTAAATTTATGTGTGGTTGCATAATATTTAAGTCTTTATTTCATTACTAGGATCTAAGCTAATCTGCCTGCAAAACAATTACTATCAATGAAAGGCAGATCCATTTCAAGAGTGAACAATGTGTAGGTATTCTGGTTGTATCACACTGCTAAGTACACTGAGCTATTCTGCAAATTGATTTCCTATCATGAGTATTTATACTAAAACTACAATGAAGCTTTTCTTGCTTTTAGTCCTAGAGTTTATGATAGTTGTTGGATGTTGGATTGATAGCAGGAGATTGTGGTGTCAGAAATATTCTTAACATGCTTTCATCTTATTTAGGAACAGTTTGTGGGGTTATTTAATCTATATCCTTGTTTCTATCTATCTCATTATATTGAGTTTCTTCTAATGAACAACTGAATTGTTGCTTGTATATGCTAGCGGTATTCTTTGGAAATTTCTTCCAAATTTATATGTGGTTGCATAAGTTTGAGGCTACATTTCATTACTGGGATCTACACCAATGTGTCTGTTAAAATTTATTAGCAATGAAGAGTTTTGACTGAAATTTCTAAGGTTGTATTACACTGTTAAGTACACCATGAAATATGAAAAACTAATTTTTTGTCATGAGTATATTTTCTCAATTTACAATGGAAGTTTTCTTGCATCCAATATGAAACCCTATGATGTTACTAGCTATTGGATTGATGGCATGCTATTGTTCTTTAAACTGACCTGGTTTTATTCACAAAATGGCATAAAAATATTCTCAACATGCATTCATCTGATTTAGGAAGAGTTTGTTTATGGGGCTCTCATTGTCAGATTACCATATTTTGGAAAATAGTGGAAAGGGAAGCTTTGGAAAGTAAATTTGGGTGAAAAAATTGTGTAAATTTTAAATAATTTTTAGGTATGTTAAAAATGGCAATAACCATATTTGAAAGGATATTTCCCTACATTTAGCCCTGTGATTGATTTGGTTGCCTCTTTAAAGCAATTTGATTAGGTAATATTCATTCCTTATATTCCAATAGTCTATTATAGTCAGTTTTTTTGGTACTGCTGGTGTTAGGATACCAGATTTAGGAAAATGATTAGTAAGACAATAATCATATGGGAACCTCGAACCTTATTTAATCTCAGGTATATAAATTTTGTATAAATCCGTTGCTCATTGGTAGATATTATACTAGTTCACTGATATTCATGCAAATGTTTGACAGTCACATATTTATCCATTGATTTTATTTTAAGGTTGTTGTATATCTTTTTCTTTTTTCAGGAAAATGAAATTGCCTTTTAATTATTTATTTTTGTTTGCTGCAATGTATTTTGACTTGTTGGGCCAACCTTTGGTCTGAGAAACTATAACCTAGGGGAATTTAACTTTTTTGGTCCATTACATTTCATCTTGTTAACACAACATTTTTCATAGCCAGAATGTGTTTTATCAGATCTCTTGTGCTTCTAATGTATAATAAAAATCAAATCAAGCATAAGGTAGGTCCAAAAATAGTATTTACAACAGAATTTCATTACCTTGTCTATATTCGACTTTGTAAAGACGTCTTGCAGAATTTTGTAATTCTGGATCATGTCATACTCTATTTTTTCATCGAAATTTACCTACAATATAGAAAATTTCAAAGGGTCGTAAAAATATTATCCATGAATCATCAGGCTTGGAATTTAATAGTCAAACTATCCATCATTGATTATTCCATATCTTAACTACTGGAAGAGAAGGTTTGTTCATAAAATTTGAAATGCATGCATATCTAAATTCCCTCAAATTTCAGCTAAAGTGGACTAAAGCTAAATGCATTGAGAGTTGCAAGGCGCATTCTACAGCCCCGGTGAGGTGGCGTGGGGTAATCCATCAACTCTTTGTATATATACCAATGTTCTTGATTGTACATTGAATCTAGACGGTGCATTTCCAACACTAAATATGAACACTAGCATAGCACAGACCCTCTGAACTTTGGTTTAATATGCACCTAGATCTTGTCAAAACTCGAATTCCAAGGTCACTTCTGTAAACTTGAGATATTCATCAGTTAAAGGAGTGCCTTGTGTGCCATGATTAATGGAAGAATCTAGGCCTGCAAATACCCTTATCTACGGCATTATTTTCAAATGCATTTATATTATGACTGATGAATTTTGTTGCTCAAGTCTTCTTACATCTTTGGCAGCCTGTAGACCTATGTGTTAGATTTTTAACATTAAGATAGCATTATATTAGGATATTTAACTGAGAGAACAACAAGCACACAATCAAACACAACAGACAATGAACATAGTGTTTTTTCTTGGGGAAACCATAAATGGAGGAAAACCCACAACTTCCTCAGAGATAGAATCAACACCAAAAGTAAAACCCCAAAACAGTAATAAGATCTCCCAACAATAGTAGCCTCTTTCTTCCTAGCACCAGTGTCTTCTTCTTCCTCAGCTATTCACTACAATTGAGTGTGAGTGCATGTGTGATAAGTAGAGAGAATCACTCTCTATTTATACTAATTCCTGACTTGAAAATAACCTAATAGGGATGACTTCTCTAGGAGAGTCTAATTACCCTAGTGCCCCAGAACTGCGGAGACTTTAACCCTTGATCAATAGGAGGATTACCCACAATGAATTGACATGACTTGTTTACATTATAGAACCTGTCGATAGGAACATCGAGGCATGACATGACTCAAGTACATTACAGACACATCCCGGAATAAACATCAAGGTACAATACATAAGATATACGGATGAATACATTTTGAAGTTACAAATACATTAACACTCCCTCTTAACTAGGAAGGTATTCTCTCGAGACAGTTTATCAGCACAAGTATTCGTCTCTGTATCATATGGATCATCATCAATTCCTTGTCATCTTCAAGTTATCTTCATCTTCAAGTCATCTTCATCTTCAATTCATTTTCATCTTCAGATCTAGTCATCACTTGATCTAGATCATCATCATTGGAATATCATCACTGGATCTAGATCTCACTCGATCTGGATCATCATCACTGGAATATAATCACTCTGTTTGGATCATCACTAGACCATCATCAATGGATCTGGATCATCACTCGATCTGGATCATCACTAGAGCATCATCACTGGATCTGGATCATCACTGCCTGATCATCATCACGAGTGCTATCTCATGATTCTTCTCGTCACAGGAAGTTCTACATAGCCATCCCTTTTTCATGTTGGTTGTAGTCCTAGCATCCATGTAAGTATTCTTCAATGTTTATATCTAACACTAAGTCAGAATGGCCTGACCAGCACTTACATCTGACCATGAGAGGAACACATCCAACACCATGTCAGAAAGGCATGCCCAGTACTCACATCTGACCATGCGGGAACACATCCCACAACCCTGTCAGAAAGGCCCAGCACTCACATTCAATCATGCAGGAGCACATCCCACAACCCTATCGAAAAGGCTCGGCACTTATATGCATCCATGCGGGAAGACATCCTGCAACCTTGCTAGAAGGGCTCTACACTTACAACCTATTTGGAGGTGCTATCATTTGGATGAGTAATGAACATGCTTTAGTGGAACTATCAACTACAAAATTTGAAGACATGATAGCATGCAAGTAAATATATTATATGGCTATAGAGGTGGTGTTTCTACATTGGGTTTGAACAATAAGCTACGAGGTTAGATTTTGATAGTTAGAGTGCAATATCCCTAGCCAAGAACCCTATCTATTACTAAAATATCAAGCATATTGATGTGCACTATCATTTTGTAAGAGACATGGTTGAAATCAAGAAGGTGTTGCTCGAGAAATTCAACACTTTGGAGAATGTTGAAAATTCATTGACAAAATATGTGAGCACTAATAAGTCTTCTTGGTGTAGAGAAGAAATGAGCACTCGTGCTATCAATTGTTGATCTGATAAAATTGTGTTCTCCCTATATGCAGAGAAAACAACTAGTATGATAATGGTGGGTATGTGTTATATGCTCTGCATGAATACCAACCTCTTGGCATAGGTTCAAGGGATGGCCCTAAGGAAAATTTTCTAGGTTGTTTTCAGCCCTTTTTGGTTGTTTTTTTCCTAATGGTTTTTGGCCCATTGTAATCTAATTCTAGTTTTGGAATTAGGGTTTCAGAGGTTGGTGAATACCTATATATTGTATTGTAAATGATTGAAATGATACATTGAAAAAGGAAATAAAAAGAGTGGTGAAGCTCTAAGTAAAGCCATTTTTCCCTTCAGGGTTTCCAACGTAAATTTCTATGTATTGTGTGTGGTTGTCATTGTTTAATTTCTATTTTTCTTAAGATTTGTATGCATTGTTACACTTTAACAAGTTTAAAACTTTCATGGACATAGAAATGACATTCTAAAGAATATTTCCTTTCTTCTGTATTGAAAACTATACTGACATTGGTACTTTCATTTACACCATGCTTAGACATAAATTTGGAATTTGATGGAATGGTTCCATTTATTTCTACCATAGGCCTTATTGGTCTTAGCATACAATAAACATCATCATCATGATCAATATTATGAAAGTTCCTATAAAGTAGAGCATACATTTCAATGTTATTGTGTTAATACTAGTAATAATATCAATAAAAAATTAAGAAAGTTATTTGTCCAATGCTGTTAAAAATGCTTAAGATAGTATAATAAACTTAAGTACATAGCATGTAAATTAATGTAAACATGGAGAATGACTCCAAGATAGATAAGATATACAAGTTATATAAAAAATACTTAATGACTAGGAAAGCCTCTTCTAAGGACCTTATACATTTATATATTCAATTCACATGTTCCTTCCATAATGACTACATGACCTCTATATACTATTCACTCCTTGCACACATGGTACATCCATTAACATGGAACTATTACACATTCATTTAGTTCATTAAATATACATTTAACCCTATATATGCACCCCTTAGGTCATAACTTAGTACCCTCGTTCAAAAAACCTTGTCCTTAAACCTTTTTGTATATGACCCAATGGGGGCATATATGTGGTTAAATGCATATTATATGAATCCAAGGGTAGAATATGTGGGTTAAATGTATATGTAATGAATTAAATGTAATACCCCCTGAATGAATAATTTATTATTAATTTTGCTAGAAAAATACTTTAATTATTATTTTTGACAGAAAAGTCAAGAATAAAACATTTTGTAATAAACTTTTGTATTTAATAAAATATGTTGAAGGGGGGAAAAGGTGGATATAGCTGTTGAAGAGGGTTTGCTGACCCACAATAGGTAGATACATGTGGCAGAAGCCATTGAGTGAGAACTCAAGATGCAGGAGGCATCATCCCCCCAAAAAAGGTCACAACTCCTAGTTGAGTGCTAAAGAGCAAGAGGCTCATAAATGATCAAGTCCTAGGTAAAATACTATATATTAGTATGCCCATGAGCATCAAGAGGCTAGTATTGGACGGTGATTAAAATATGTGAATGCAAGAGATGGCGCATTGAAGGATTTTCCTCTTATGGTTCATCAAACAGGCTCAGGGGTTCTAGAGCAAGTAACTTGGCTACTCTGGGAGTTGGTTGGGAGGAAAAACTTCTCCACTTATGTTTTTCCATCGTTAATTCCAGGTTCATAATTTATGTTTAAATGTTTGCATAATGTGTTTTAACTTCTAGATATGGAGAACCTAGTTTGTATCAGTTAGCCTAATGATACTAGGTTTGAATGTTTAGAATTCTGATCCGAGTTGAAATTTGAATTATGCATATTATGGAATTGAAATTGTCTATTTCTAAATTGTATCCTATATTCCTACATTTAATTGTATATTTCCTTATTGTATTGATTTTTCCTAAATCTTTCCTTAATTTGCATTTATGAAATTAAAATGTCGATTGAATCTCTAATCCTTGTTCCTAGTATAAATATGTATTATTAAATATATTTACGAATGGATTTCACTCAACAATATTAACATTATACCACCCATAAGATTCCCATTTATGTATTCGATTTGAATAAGGTCTACTTAACAAATCGTGAAATTACAAGGATGCTATCGTAGGTATACATACACATAAATAATTAATTAGCTCCTAAAAAAACCTTTAATTAATTTAATCATATTGTAGAGATATGACCATGTACATAGGTAAACTAAATCAAGAAGAAGTTATATTTATTTGATGACCGCTAGGTCTGTCCAAGCACTCTAATAATAATCTCAATCAAAATATAAACAAATCAAATGCTTGACTACTAAAGACACACTCTTATGTTAAATTACATTAACGAGATCGTGGATCGAATCTCCTTAAGATATTAATTAACAGTCATACATGAGAAATTCACACATCGATTTATAGTAATACATTTATGAAATAGTCTAATGAAAACCAACATACAGATCGAGGATCTTATTAACATCCACCAGCATGCACCGGATAATAAAGAAATAATCTAAATCAAATCTAGGACTGACTGATAGGCTAGGTAACACAACTACTATCACAATATCAAAAACAGTATCGCTATCATCGATAGCCGAGTTTTTAAAACATTAGAATCTTAACTTCAGTTGACATATCACAGATCCTATGGGTCGTGTCATTTAAACACCACAAACACCATATTTACAGGGTCATAAGTCCACATCGTGGCTACCCTAAGTTATACAGAGATAGATCCTCATTAAATAATTCTATTATAACCATCGTGCACTCACAACTATTGAAATAAAGGTGGAAACAATAAAACAATGTAACCTTACTCATGACCATAAGACCATCGAGGATGGTTGTCGTGCTTCAAACAATTATTGCACAGGATTAACACTAACATACTTTCATTAACCAAGAAATAAAAGACTACAGGATAACCCACACATTGTTTGGGTTAACTCTGAGGTTGTATCCACAATCTATAAAAGAAAACAGTGAAGTATTACTCATGACCATAAGACCATCACGATGGCAGCCGGTTGGTTTAATACAAAAACATCATGATTATATAAACATAGATATTACAAAACAATAATGGATATTACACAGAAAAAGTTTGACATTCCCTTTTATTAAAATAACACACACACACACACACACACACACACACATATCTGTAAGACCATCGTTGATGGCTTCCATTGTAAAATCAAAATACCAATGTTATAAACAGTATGGGAACAAAGCCCGTCAAGGGAAACCAAACCCTACCAGGTTATAAACTAAATTATATATTACATTACATTGCCATGGTATGGCTAGATAGTTGACAAAAATTCAAGAAGGGTTTGATAATTTTTTTTACAGAAGTTCAACCGAAACACTTATCTTGTTAACCATTGTGGCTACCAATGGAGCCCTCACAACCTCTACCCAACATGACCTACAACCACGATTTGGTTGGGTCAGCATGGGTCACAACCTTTAAAAGATTTAAAAAACAAAACATATTTTAAACCAGTGTAGACTGCAGACATTATCTGGGTGTTTGAAAACACGGTCCTAGGAGGAGGTGACCCTGTCGCCTCCCTCTCTAGTGTTGAAACCTGCAAATTTCCCATTTGCAGTCAGTTTAGCATCCCATTGTAATTTTATTTTAAAACTCTTTAATAAACTCAAGGAGGATGGAAACCTTACCTTGGCATTCGGCATAGAGGGCCAAGGGTCAGCTCCTACGAGCATCCTTATACCTCCACAACTTGCATTCACCAAGAACATATTAATGAAAGAAAACTGGAACTATCCACTGTAAACCAAGTTAAATGTAGAGAGAAAGTAACAAGTCAATGTTTAACTGTTGGAGCAGATTGTTCATGTGTTGGGAGCATTGGTAGGCTCGTTGGAGCTCCAATATGGTTGAAAAACCATCATGGAAGATTGGGGAATCTATATTACCTCGGAGAGGACTAGAGCAATGCCATTAACATGGTAAGAACATCACAGATCAAAGATCGACCCTCCATCGGCATCCGACAAGCAACAAACCCAAATGTGAGCTCATATAGAGTAAAGGCATTTACAAAACCCTACGAAAAAACTTTAGATCTCACCATCCAGATGTAAGGAAGAGATTTACTCCACGTGTTTCCTCGTGGACCTGGTTGCGTTGCGAACTCACATCCAGGACATGTTTATATGTCAAACAGAAGTACTATTTATTTCTTGGTCAAATCATTACAAAACCAAATCATTGCGAATCCAAACCTTGGATATTGTTTAAATGTCAGCCCTATGAGTTATGCCTTGGAGCATAACAAATCCTATATTATAACCAAACCTTATAACATAACATTGAAGACCACACCATTTGAAACCACGAGGAGCATGTATCATTATATTTATGCTAGAACCTTCGTGGAGATAGGACTATGGTACATAATGCCATTGTGGATTATGTCTAAGTCCACACCCCTTTCCACTATAACCATAATATTTATATAATAACAAGATCATCGTTTCATGCTATCACCTTAGCACTAGGTTAGGCCAAGGTCTTTGAAATATTTACAATCCTAGCATAGCATTATGCCTTAAAACACTTTAAAACTATATTGCAAGCATAGGGGGGTTATGCATTGTAATATTTTAAATCATAATAAAACCATATAATATAGAATTTACACCATGAACATCAAGGACCATAAAGAAATGCATTAAGACCAAAACATGTAGTATCATTCCAAGAATAAGTATGTGAACCCTTACTTTTTATTGATATCAAGAGGTCACCATACGAAGAACCATATGCTTTACAAAACCTAAGATTCTCATGCTTAGGGGCAGATCTTTACACACATAGGATAAACTATGGTAAGGCCAAGGCCTTGAAAATATAATGCAATTGACGGGATGGGGTCAAGACCATGAGCAGTCTCCCATGCCTTAGGCTAGTTCATCCTATTAGAAAGATAAATAAATAAAGAACATGTATAAACAAAGTACATCACCTATGTGGACATGGATGAAAGTTCCAGAAGTAACTAGCCATCGTAATCATCCTGTCGTAACCAACAAGACAAAAATATTAAAAACAACAGAAGTAAAACATAGGAATATGCCACATAAATGTAAAACTACTGCATGTAAAAAAAAAAAAAATTATGATTTTTAGGTGTGTTACAGTAAATATATGTGTAAAAGGGTTTGCATAATGAAGGTCCCAAGTGTGTAATAAATGAATAGGTATATATAGAAGCCATGTAGTCATTTAAGGGATCACTTGAATCGAATATACAAATGTATTTGGGTATTTGGAGAAGGTTTTCATATTTTTTATGGAGTTATTATGAAACTCATCTCTCTTATATATATAAGAGTTGTGCTTTGGGTTTACATTGGTATACATGGTGTGTACTATTTTATATTAAGCTATCTTAAGGCTTTGGTTCATAACATTACTAATGTTGATGATGATTAACATCCATTCACACCAAATTTTTTATATAAGACCTTAAGAAAATTGATAAGGAATTAATTGAATTGTTTTATTTATTTTTTCTTGGAAACATCTAAGATAAGCTTTTCATGACATTCTTTATATCATATGGATTACATATTGCTTCTTCCCATGATTTTTTTAAGTTTTTTCCTATGCCTAATTTCAATATGAAGCTTGTAAGAATTCATTATTATTTTGGTAATGCCAATTTTCTCTTTTTTAAACTAGATATAACAGAAAAAAAAAAAAACTATTTTATCTTCTAACTCAAGGTTAGTGATTTATTTATATTACATTATCATTGCCTTATTCTTTATTTTTTAGCTACATTACTATTTCTTTTCAAATCTATTTGTAATAATGTCTTTAATTGTATTAATATTTTGTAGAGTGGTCTCTCCCTCTATCCTCCAATGACTTAACAAAGAATTTACATATTTATTCACGAGTCTCATGATTCTAAAGTGGATTTATTAGAATTCAAATAAAAAATGACTATTATCCTTTATGTTACTTATTTTATGCTCATATATTATGTACTTAATCATAATCTTATTTTTAATAAATGAAATTATATCCTCTAATAAATACATTAAATACAGTTATTCTTTTTAATTATAAGATTTAAAATTATAACTACTTTTTGTTAAAAAGCTACAACTCCAAACTTTATGTCCATATATATAATAAAAAAAATTCATAACAAATGTATAATGAAAACTTTTGTTTTCAACTAAAACCAAAAACTGTTCTCATAACGGAAAAATAGCTTTTCTATCCTTTGTGGATACTTTGGTCAACATTGTATTTCAACTAAAACCAAAATCTGTTCTCATTGCCAAAAAATAGAGTTTCTATCCTTTGTTGATATTTTTGTCGACATTGTAATTGCAATTGAGTTTCGGATCAATCAAAGAAACAATTTACAAAGTAGGGGAATCGGTAACTCGTCGGAATTGTCTAGACAAGGCTCAGGTTCCGTCACAGAGGACCATGTCTTGGTGGGATTTGATCTGAGTCTAGGCATAGTACTCCCGACACAAACTTTTTCTTCCGAACATGCCTCGCCTCTCTCAATTAGGAAATAGTGATTCCAAACACTAGGAACACCAAACTATAAAATATAACATTAATTTGACATCATATGAAACTCTCTTTTTACGATGAGATTAAATCTAGTTTACCCATGAGATATATACACATATGCTACTATGTTTTTAACGTATAGAATATCATCACACTGTATATAGAGCAACTTGTAATCTGCAACATACAGCCATCTCTGGACCACTGCGTAAACTCCACTCCACCGCAAATGAAACAAATGGTATGCATAGTATTGCATATTCCGGGTTCCTTCTCCACGATAACAACTGAAGTGTAAAGTTACGTCTTTAAGGCTGAGCACAGACGATTAAAATTGGCACGGCTTTCACTTGCATTAAGTGATTTTGCTTTCCTCGGAAAGTGAAATCTTTTCATCCGGTGTCCGCCATGGCCGGGTACTGAGCCCAGGGGAAGGGTTTCTCTGGCTACTCTAGAAGCATTCCATTTCCATCGCATCATGTAAAGGAATAATACTATCACCGATACGAATCCCGACAGCACGAAGAGACCCCAGAAATGGTAAACTTGAAGCTGGTCGGACCCCGCTGGAGTATATTTGCTGCAATCCTTATCATAAGAGGGCACCGATTGTTTCTGAATTGTATGAAGTGTGCCATCGTCTGCTAATTCCAGTATTCTGATAGAAATCTCCTTCACCAGTGTATGATGCATGTGATCAAACGCCTGCCAAAAATCCAAACAAATAGTGATGGGTATGCAGTGGATGCTTCAAATTGAAATAAAATTACAGAATAGTTATAAATACAATCACTTACAAATCCCCAGTTTTGAGAGGCAAACGTTTGGCCAGCTATGGCGAGCTCACCGCAATGTTTTGCAACTAGGGATTGCATGTATTGACGTTCGTCTATGATTGCACCCACCTCACCACTTAACAAAGCTTTATAATATCCACCTTCTTTGCTTAGTGGTTTTAGTCTCTGCTCATCAATTTTGAAGAACTCTCTCAAGTATTTTTTCTCGTAGTATCCATTTTGGAAACCAATATTTACATTGCTTGTCACCACACTGTGGATGTTGTTAAGGGTTGGTTCTAAGCGCGGGGCTGTTAAAATAGCCGATAAATTTGCTGTATAGCACGAATACAGAATTCCAGTAACAAAAAGCAAGGCTACAACCACTATTCGCCCCATTGCAGTCCTAATGTCATCTGTTGGATCAAATTCAATATTACGATCATAAGCTTTTATTGGTTACGCGTCTGTGACACATAAAAAACGACACGCCATTCTAGAGAGAAACTTACTCTGATTTGTTAAGCAAGACGAAAAACTGAACCTGCACATAAACAATATAGATTTCTGTATCACTCACTATGCTATTTAAGTAATTAGGAACGGGAATTGAATTTACTGTCTGCTCTTATGCTTTGATGATTACAGTTATAACAATTAGGATTTAATAGGTCATGGGCATCACAGTTGTTTCTTACCATACTATCCTTCCGAATTGGTTGCCAGACTGCCCTTGGAATTTTGGATTCGCTCGGCGTTCTAAAATATAGACCGCCAGTCCCCCCATAATCAAGAACACCGCTATTAGGACCCACAGTCCAGCGGTAAAAGGCTTAAGAAAGTCAAAGCCAAATCTAATTTGATCCTTGACCAGAGGAACTACAGCGATTAGACCAGAGTCTATGAACGGTTGTGTAAATAGTACATCGTGGGCACGGTTTGCGATGATGGTCACGTCTCCTACGACTGCATCGATTTCCTGCATGGACATCGATCAAAATAAATACGTGGATAATGTTCGAGTGAAGAAGGATTTTGCTGTTGCTGCGGGGGCTATTATTAAAATGTAATTACAAGAACAACAGTTTTATAAAAATATACCTTCAGTACAATTTTTCGAATAAGATCATCATCGTAGCTAATCTCAGTAGTTCCATCTCCGATTGGGACGTAATCGACAGAATAATTGAGTGGTTTAATGGCCGCTTCAAACACCTTCACGCAGAATCCCCCAAAAATGTAGTTTGTTCCATTCTTTTTTACTGACACGAATTCCCTGAACCCCGTCTTCCAAGGCACACCTACTTTCAATTTTCTCGTGCTTGTAGAATTCATAGAAGAAGATGGCGTGCTGTGACTCTGTAGTGCATATATATTATGAAAATATGTATGCATGCAAATCATAAACATAAGGGATACAACAAAAGGGGCCAATCCAACACCAACGCCATCCATTCGACCCATAGTTCACTGGAGATGATTCCAACTATCTCTGGAGAGGAGTTCACAAATCAAGCTATAAATGCTTGTCATGGATGGGAAATTAGGAAAATTTTGACCATTCTACCGAGCATTTTCTCAGAATTGGTGAGGGCGGTTTTCTCTCTTCAGTCAAGATTCCTTTGGAATTAGAACAGTGTTGACCATTCGACATTAAGACTTCTTCCATCAGGATTCCTTTGAAACTAGCGCAGTGTTGGCCTTCAGACTTAAGAGCGGGCAGTGCTGGCCTTTAGACATAAGAGCGCGGCGTAGTGATGGCCTTTGGACAAAGCGCGCGGCAGTGATGGCCTTTAGACATAAACGCGAGCAGTGTTGGCCTTTGGACGAAGAGGATGGACGGAGAGGAGAGGGGCCCAATGTGGAAAATTTGGAATTTTATTGCTGAAGCAGCACCTGATAATTAGGATAATGCTCCAAGCAATCATGACTCCATAACAGTATTCTATTTTAAAAGATCTTCATATATCATTTTGTTGTCGTACACAACAATATAAGCAGTTACGAATGCAGATATCGAATATTAAAAAGGCACGCCGCAACACCTGTCTGGCACCATAGCGGTCCCAACATCATTCGCTATCAGAGCACTTTTTCGACAAACAGAGATCGGAGGACATTCAACAAATTAACTTTTGTACGTCTTAAACAGAGATCGGAGGACATTCGACAAATTAACTTATGTACGTCTTAAGCAGAGATCGGAGGACATTCGACAAATTGGTGATATAGAAAAGTGCAACTTACACTCATTCGGGAACAACATTGTTGAAAACCTGAACCTTTACAGAAAGATTTCTAAATATAGATGTGTTTTTCAAGCTGTGCAATCGTTGTCATTACTAAATACAATGTGTGTTTTCAAGTTGTTTAATCAGTGCAGTACTCTATTTTGATAGGTATTTTTGTGCCTAGTGGGATATTCTGCATATCAAATACAGATCTTGCTAACTACAGCCACAGCCACAAGTAAGTTATCTTGCTAACTGTACAGCCACAGCCACAGCCACAAGTAAGTGCTCACAAGTAAAGCCGTAGGTGAAGTTGATAGGCACAACTAAGTTTTATGAAAATAGTTGGTTAGCTCAATACAACTAGTACAGTTACAAGTAAAATGGGAAGTCAATTCCCATAAGCTGGCTGTTAAGCAAAGGCTAAAGTATATAACTTTATATCCATTATTCATACCAGATTGTTAGAGTTAATATGAACACAAAACAAATAGTATTTAATAAACAAAAATTGATATAAAAAAACATAATATTTATTTCGTGCTTATATTAACTCTAACAATCTAGTATGATTAATGGATATACAATTACTTATTTTAGCCTTTCTTTAACAAGCAGCTAAGTGGTTGGTTGTGTCTATCTGCATTCACCTACCACTTTACTTGTGGCTGTTGTTTTGTTTTATCTAATTACACCATACACCATAGATGTTTAAATTTCTAGAATTTGAGGTAGACTAAGGATTGTAAGTAAATGAGTCAAGTGTACTCTAGCTGATGCATGGTTGTACATGGCAATTAAGTAATGGGTAGCCTATAGATGTTCAAACAGCTTGTTTATGACACTTAACTTGTGGCCTATGGATGTTGACCAGCCACAAGTTAATGATTGTGCTAGTATATAGAAAGATCATCTTTGATCAAGCAATTCTCTACTTGAATAAGGAAAAGCTATCTTCCAATAAAAAATTCATTTTATATTCAATTATTGACCATAATAATTTTAAATAGATTAAAGTTGGTATGAATTTTATAATTCATTCAAACTACCCCATATATGGGTGAGTGCAAGAAGATGATGGACCTTTTTGGCGTGTTAAATGCAATAGAAACCTGAAAAATCAGGCATCCCTCAACTTACTTGGATTTTTTGAGATACTTATGCAAAATATCTTGCATTGAGTAAAAAACATGAAATGTAGGAATTTGAATCACCTTTCCGAATATATAACTTTTATGTATCGAAAATTTGCATAGCTATGTCAAATTTCATTTTTCCTAACAGGCACTTTTTATTTTTCAGGGAAATTATAAGGTATATGTTTTTGTGGGTGCAGCCTTTGAGGGCCTAAATGATCGAATCAAGCTACACAAATTGACATCCATGTAGAGAACCCATAGCACTAGTGCGGCATTATATTTCGAAAATTAAATTAGTAATTTTATAATATTTTTATAATTGTCTAAGTGAGAAAACCTCGAAAATGGTACGTGTTTTGTGGGTGCATCCTTTGAAGGTCTTAATGCAAAAATCATGAAATGGAGTTTTGATAAAACGTAGAGGTTAGTGTCTACTTGTGCACCATACAATTTTTGTTTGAAGTGATCAAGAATTGAAAAAGTTATAGAAGAAACACTACCAGTGTGTTTTTTGAGTTGAGGAGTGATGACAGAAGATAAATAAGAAAAAAATAGAAAAAATTATGTATTCTTGTTAAAATTTACATATTTAGAATCTGCAAAAAAAACCATATCTGTTTCTAAAATATCATAAAAAATGGAGGTTTGCAGCACAATCAGATGAACCGTTAAACATGAGCATATTGAAAATATGGATATAATGATGAATTTGCCATGGTTTATCATACTCCAAGGCACAGGCATGTTGAATCCGAAGCAAAGTACAAAGCAGACACATAGGCATAGGAATTCCATGAAAGCATGGGTGGAGGCTTGGCCTTATCATTTGGAGGGAATAAAAATTTGAATTTCACAAAACGCGTGCGCGAATTAACACTATAAAATGCGTGCGCGTTATATAAGAATAAAACGCGTGCGTGTTATGTACATATAAATCGCGTGCGCGATATTGGGAACCAAAAAAATAGCGCCAACATAATTTTGACATAATGCTTCTATTCTTCAAGTTGGTGTACACTCCACATATAACATAAGGTTTGTAGGTTCATTATTCTAAAATACATCAAATGGTATCACACAAATGATATAGAATGTGTGTGTATACTATTACTACTAGAAGTATTAGTATTAAACTAGTTACCAATTGTACACTGATTGGTGATGGAGAGAGGGATCTGGTACATAACGATGCCTAGGGATTTCCACTAGTGACCTACTGCAACCTCTTCCATAGCCCTAATGACCTGCTACAATTTTCCAATGCATCATGTCTCCAGTATCATGCCAATAGTGGCAACCTTAGCTCCTTCAATGGCGACATCTGATGCTCCCACAGGTGCTTTATATGATACACAAATAATAAATCCATCTTGTAGTGAAATAATTCATCATCATCATCATCACCTTCCTCATCATCATCATCACCATCGCCATCATCATTATCCTCATCAGCATTATCATCATCCTCATCCTCATCGTCATCATCAGCTTCATCATCACCATCATCATCATCAACAACATGATCATCATCATCACCATCATCATCATCAACAACATGATCATCATCATCACCATCAACATCATGAACATCATCATCACCATCGTCGTCATCATCATCATGAACATCGTCTTCATAACCATCGTTGTCATCATCATCATCATCCTCCTCGTCATCATCATCACCTTGCTCATCATCAACATCACCATCACCATCATTATCATCATCAACATCGCC
>LPNX010967854.1:0-92994 GCA_001517045.1 Pseudotsuga menziesii | reverse complement strand
AAAAAAATTTAACTTTGTGATTTTTGGTAGGTTTAAAAAGAGAAATCCACGCGCCGTCGGAAGTAACCGTCGGATTTTGGATCGAAATGTAGTAGTGTAGGAAGTGATGTTTTAATTTTGGTAAAAAATTAATGATGTATTTTTTATGTTTAGCTATTTCTATTAGTCGGTGTTAATTTTTTATTAATTTTTCTAGAATTTGAACTTTAATAAAAGTGGTTTCTAAACCGAAATTTTAATTGCAAGTAATATGGATATGGTGGGTGTATATTGCATAATGTCAAAGGGTGTCATTTATCCATTTTTCAATAGTGCTCACAAGTGTTTGTCGATCCCAAGAGTCGATACACTCGATGTTTGTACTTCATGGATAAGTCGATGTGATTAGGTGGCGATGCTGTTAATCAGTCCAAGTATGCGTAAAGATCAGTTGATGTCGATTCTCATTATGCTACTCCATACAGTTGATCATAGAGTTGATACAGGAGTTGATGCCTTCTTATGAAAGGAAATATTTGTTAGAATATTTTTATTGAGGGCGATTCTTACAAACCTTGGTGCCATGATCAGTTTTATCTCCGGGTGCCTATTTCAAATGGGGAACTTGCCTTTATACATATTATTTATACTGGTAACTTTCTTTTCCATTTTTTTATTTTTCGACCTCTTTCCTTATATATTACTTTCTTTGAGAAGGAGATAACTAGTTAGTTAATATAGGTCCCATTTTTCCTTGTTTCCTGGTTTCACTTTCAAATGACATTCCTTGATGGGTAGATTCAAAAGGTAGTGCAACCAAGAGCCAGTTGGTTCATGGTAGAAAGGAAGTTATGCTACGAGGAATAGCCAGTCTCTTTACCAAGATGGTGCTAGCATATTGATTGCTCGGAGTGAACCATTAAACTAGAGGAATTGAGGTGTACAACTGGAGCACTACTACATTTCGATCCAAAATCCGATGACGCGTGGATTTCTCTTTTTAAACTTACCAAAAATCACAAGGATACATGTTTTTTTTGTAAATGTGACCACAAGCATCGGTGAAGTGACGACTATTCTCATAACCGTCGGTTAAGCGACGGCGTGTTAGTAAGCGTCGCTTAAGCGACGACGCCTTTAATTGGTTAACTACTTAACATGGAAAGCACCGTCACATATTAGACGCTTAGGTTCATTTCCTACACACACTCATATAAATAGGTTCATTTCCATTGGTAAGTCAATATAATTCATGATTATATATCATGCGGTCTTTATATTGAGAGTTTTTGTAATTGTATATTGTATCATTTTTATTTTTGTTACTTAATCGACATGACTAACATTTTTTGTTTGATGTTTTAATTGTAATTATAAAGCAAGGGCCTCCTAGGGCTGTTCTCTTGTCCGGCATCTCTATTTCTCATATATATCATGAATTTAATAGAGATACAGATGCATTGTCAAAGAGGGCGGTCAATATGAAGGAAGGGGTTATACACTATTAATTTGTCCATGATTAGGATTGCACCGAACATGGCAGGATTACAATCTATGTATTAGTTCAACTTTGGCTCTTACTCGATATATACATGAGAGGAGGAAACATGGTCGTTTCTTCCTCTGTATATACAAATGTAGACACTCCCCTTGGATGTGGCATGATGGATTGCACTGGTATACTTTTTATACATATTTTATTATCATCTTATCATTTTTGAATTGACAGGTTTACAATGACATGCTTGCAATGGACAAAGTGGTGGCATTTATTTCAACTATCTTATTGAAATTGCATTATCTTAGATGTTTTTTTATCTTTTTGGGGGCAACATGTACTAAGTTGGCACTTTTGTGATGCAAGAGAGATCGACCATATATTTTGCTTTATGGGATATTTTAGCTTTTACACTTTTTTGAACTTTCATTTGGGCAATCATATTTCAGTCATCTTGTTTATGGTTTGATCGAGTCGTATATATATATATATATTTTTTTTTGTTATATTAACTTATAAGCTACTCCATATAAATAAAGGTATTACATTAATTCAACATAAATTGTCTTGATATCAACTATGTATTTAGTATTTAAACATATACTAATTAATAGTATAATTTTTCAGTTTAAAAAATCTAAAACTTAGAAGACTACTCTTAAAAAAATAATTAAACTCAAAACCTAAAATGATATAATTAGTTGACAAAGATTAAAAATTCCATAGTCAAATGTCAAAGTGATTGGTAAATGACACCAACGTCAAATTCAACACAAAGTGGCGAATGAAATGGAGGGAAGGAAATTGGCGGGAGTTTTGCTTTCACCCCCAAATCCCCGATATTAGTGAAGACTTCGCAGAAAAAAAACACCATTGTCATTTGATTACACTTCATATCCTTCGCACCCGATATTATTTTCTTTGTGAATTTCATCCAAAAACCCTTCTTCTCTACGGGGATTAACAAAGTAGAGAATAAAGATTTTCGGCATGCAGAGTCAGTCGGATGGAGGTTCTCTATTCTCAGGAGGTGGTTTTATGCCTTCTCAGGCCACCCAAGTTAACGAAGGTGGTTTTTGCTTTGTGAGGGTAAGCGGCTTTTCCTCTCAACTTAGGCGGTTTTAGGGTTTTCAACCTCTGCATGTTTTGGTTGTTTAAGAATCCCAACATTCAATCAAGCATGGATGGTTTTGCAGAAAAGCGGTACCAGCACCGGGCTTCTTCCATTGACGGTAAAACAGATAAGCCGAGCAACCCAGAAGCTCTCTGATGAGAATTCGAATTTTACAATAGATGGCGTTGACGTCAACAATGTAAGAACCGTTCTTAATTTTTACTGAACATTCAAGGTGTTTATGTATTATGGAATAAATCGCCTTACTATGTATGTCTTTTGGGTGCGCAGGTAACCCTCATTGGGATGGTCTTCAACAAGGAAGAGAGGGTTACTGATGTCTCATTTTATCTCGACGATGGTACAGGAAGAATCGAAGTGAAACGATGGTAAGCTATTATTATTATTGTTGCTGCAGTTATTTTGTAGTTGCCACCTAATCTGTGGAAGAGCCTTGCCCTCTTCCCTCTGATTTTGTTCTCAATTAAGTGCAGAAGAAGATATCAACCTGATAATATCTAAACCTGTATTCCTCAAAAATGAATGAGAATAAGTCCACTGTCAAGAGTCAAGACAGTTTCTCCACAAGTAGATCAATGAAGCAAATTGAGGGCCAATGGAACAGATTCTAAATCCTCTCCCATTTCTCTTGAGCCTTTCAAGTAGTCAAATTTTTACCATACCTCAGAAATTGATAAATTATCCATAATTTACAGTGTTCCTCTTTCAAGTGATATGGCTGAGCAATACTAGCATTTCTTTCATTACCCTGTTTGCTTCTTGCAGCTTATCATTTGTGTCAAGTGGACCTAATGAGAACACTAAAAGTCTTAAAGTTTGGCACTAGCCCCTTTTTAATCATTTCATCATAAAACATCAATGCATCTTGCATTCTACCTTCTTTACAAAGCCTGATGATAGATTCCATATCCTGTGAACTGACATGAGTGGCCAAAACCTCCTTCGGAATTTCTTCATCTATCAGCATGGAAGTGGACAAATAAGGCTTCATGGATATATCACTAGTTTAAATGGTCCAAAAGTGGACAACTATGGTCCAAAAGACTAGACTAGGCACTAGGAGGCCAAATAACACTAAGTAGAACAACATCAAGGTCCATGGCATACATATGAAGGTCCATTGGTGTCAGTGCAAGGGTACCATCAGTATGTAAATGATGTAAATATGTGGAAAATATCTGTGCCTATGTGAAATTCCTAGCAAGAGCCAAAGGCCAAGACCTTGCTAGTGAATATGTAAATAGTGAAAGTTTGACTACTTTTGCATAAAAAATAAAAATTCCCTTCGTAGGGGATGATCCCCAATATGCATCTCTCCTCTTCCCATATCCATGAGCTCTCCCAATATGCATCTCTCCTCTTCCCATATCCATGTGCTCTCCATCGACTCGAAGCTGTGGGCACCTTATGTAGCTGGTATAGGAAAATGATAAATCCATAGGCTAAATTGCATTGGTCTAAGGCTCGAGAAAATTTATGGTTGCATAGGGCCTTATTCTGCATACTTCTAACTGAGAAAGGGCAATTTTTTGGTCTGATAACAATCTGCTACAAGTATCTCTGTTTCTAAGGAGGAAAGGCAGCAAAGGGCAGAAGTGAGAGAGCTGGTTGGAAATTATGGAATCCCACTTTAGCATGCAAAGGAATGCTCATATAGCATGTATGCTAACAAGCACTTGGCTGATTGCCTCAGCCTTGCTCCCATAAGTGCTTGAACTGCATTCTCTCCCACTCCAGCAAGTCAGTTGGTGGGTTTATGAGAAGTTTTCTGCTGTTTTGCAGCTTTGCCCACATTTTAGAACATTTCTGCCGGTGCCAATTCATAGCCTCGGCACATGGGTGGTAGTCACAAAGGATTTCCTACGCCTGGGAAGAAATTCATTCCCCAGCAGCTACTCGGTGCACTGCAGATGATGTTTAGATAAGTGCTGAATCCATTTTGTTAACTTTCATTTTCTGTTGTGTTTAATTATTAATTCGTGTCAAAAATTGATTGTTTGGGACATCTGCAATATGTTTGTCAAAATGCCAAAGATTCTATAATATGCATGTTACTTGAAATATGCACTAAAAGTTGGCAAATAGAATGGCTCAACTGGCTTGTTCCTGTTGTAAAAGGAACATACAGAATTCTTCTGCTGTTTGATGTTATTACAGGCATTATAAGTTGAATTTTCAGTATTAAATATTCATATTTCAATTGTATCTCTCATAGTTGGGTTATGTGGAATCCCATTTTTTATTTTGAGTATACGATGTCTTATAGGTCATAATCATTGGTAGTCAGGTCATAATCATTGGTAGTCCAGGGGCAAATAACTGAGTCAAAAGCACCTCATTCCCTTGATGGAGTCAGAGAGGGGATCGGATGTAGAACACTCTCCCTTCGCAAGCAATGAATTAGTTGATAGTGTCATGACAAGCAATAAACTAATATCTTTGTCTTTGATGTTCTTTTCAGTTATCATCGATAGCCAGCTGTTATCGTGATATCGCCACATCTTCTTCTTCTGTTTATTTAAAATTTCCTCTTTCTTATTTACTTCAGAGATGCTTTAAACACTCCCACACTTTATTCTAGCTGATGTAATTTCCAATCTTATTTGATGCATTTTGGTCACCTTAACATATAACAATACTTATTTCTTACAAGTTTTTTTTCAAAAGTTCACCCTAACAATATGTATTTCTTATATAAGATTTTTTTTCAAAAGTTCACCCTAACAATACTTATTTCTTATAAGTTATAAGTTAGCATTCGGTTACTATAAAATAGCTTGCAGTGTAAATGTGGTACAATGAAACAAACAACATAGCCATGACATTTAAAATTCATTAGCAATCATTTTCTGGTCACTATAATTCGGTAACTTGGCCCCAATATTACCTTTTGCAGTGACGTTAACAGCTAAATACTAGTGTGATGTCTTTGGTCCTAAAGAGGAGTTCTTATCTTCACTATTTGTAAGATAGCACATATTTACACAAGTCTGTCAAAATTTACCAAGAGCTTCTTGCAGCATTAGATATGATGTCGTATAGAATGCGGGTGTTAATTCCAGCTCGTGCCCCAAGTACCATAGCTTCAGCAGCGGCAGCTAAATGCACACCTGCCAATAGTTGATTCACCATCTTTACTTTACTGCACCACAGAGACAACAATTTAGAACCCCTAGAAAGACCATAGCAAAAGAAAAAAGCATAATTTTAACCAAACTACTTTACCTTTCACACAGCTCTTATACTGGACAATGCTAGCTTACAGTCCATGACATTTTACAATGGCAAACTGGGTCTCCTTTCAAACAGTACAATTAATTACATATTTTGTGAAAATAAACCAAGGTAGAAAGCACTGACTACTCCACATGTGGAAGGTATCGATAGCTTAAACTTTGTACAGCAGTACAGATGGGCACTCCACAGGCACAGCTGCTCAATATGACCCAATGAGGTCTCTAGGAACCCAGTTTGGTGTGTTACGAGGAGCAAAATGCCGATTTAAAGGTTTATTTCTAGTTTCCAAAAGATCACAACTTGAATATAGATGTATTGAAGGAATCCATCAGCTTTACTTAGGTAGAAAAGCAAAAAGCAAGTTTGTGAATTAGTCAGGCAATATTGATAGATTATTCTCCTTTAATTAGTGGAATCCAACCAAGATGTTCTACTCTGATGCAAGCAATGTAGATATTGACTTAGTCTTGATGTAGGGAAATCATTTGTTGATTATGATAGCTTAAAGATGAATTACCTTACCAAGAGTTATTTGCAACTTTTTTTTCGAAAATTACATCTAATTCTTTGCCATCCATCAAAAGATAGCTTTATTGTAGTAATTTCACAATCTATACAAACATCAAGGTGTGTCTCTAGTAATCTGGCATTTGTATTTTTTTTTTAAAACACTTTTAGCCATCGCTTAAGCAACGGCCTGTAGGTGATTTTTTTTTTTTTAAATTCAAAACCTTCGCTTAACTGAAGTTTAAGTTTTCATAATCCGTCGGATAGGCCAGTCGCTTAAGCCATGGCTATCAACTATGGTTTAATTTGTATATGTTTTTCTTTTTATTATAAATCATGAAGCTCTGTTGTGATCTAAAAGGAATTTTTATGATAATGTTGTCATACAATAACAATGTGAGTTGCTCCATGGTAATTGATATTTGCTCCATGCATATACAGAGACAACTCAAACCTATGCTTCGAAGTTCTCACCCTTCTGGAATGAAATTATAAAAAGCCTCCATGAAAAAGATTACATTACCAATCGGTAATTTTTTAATTTTGCATTAAAAAAAATTGACACCTGAAGAAGATTACATGTACCAATTGGTACATGTTTTGCTTTTTATTATTATAAATCATGAAGCTCTGTTGTGATCTAAAAGGAATTTTTATGATAATGTTGTCATACAATAACAATGTGAGTTGCTCCATGGTAATTGATATTTGCTCCATGCATATACAGAGACAACTCAAACCTATGCTTCGAAGTTCTCACCCTTCTGGAATGAAATTATAAAAAGCCTCCATGAAAAAGATTACATTACCAATCGGTAATTTTTTAATTTTGCATTAAAAAAAATTGACACCTGAAGAAGATTACATGTACCAATTGGTACATGTTTTGCTTTTTATTATTATAAATCATGAAGCTCTGTTGTGATCTAAAAGGAATTTTTATGATAATGTTGTCATACAATAACAATGTGAGTTGCTCCATGGTAATTGATATTTGCTCTAGGCATATACAAAGACAACTCCAACCTATGCTTCGAAGTTCTCACCCTTCTAGAATGAAATTATAAAAAGCCTCCGTGAAGAAGATTACATTACCAATCGGTAATTTTTTAATTTTGCATTAAAAAAAATTGGCACCTTCATAATATCGAGAGACAGCTTCCAATTTGCAAGTATGCATCATGTCTTACATCTAATGCCATTTGTTCAGAGAAATGGAATTGCTTCTCATCCCAAGTAATTCTAGGAGCTTAAATTCAGTACAATGGCCACTTTTTCTTCTATCCAGTAAGGTATATTTGTTGCTCTATACATTGCTTTGTAAGGTCATATTTTATAGCTGCTATTGAATGTAAGGCTTGAAAGGAATCTTCTTTTGGTTATTTTATGAAACATTTTTTCAGGATAAAATTCATGAACAAGAATAAAGTGTTTATGGATCACTGATTATTATCTGAAATCAAGTTAGTTAATAATTTTATACCATTACCATGACAGATTTTTCTGGCCATAGAATTGGCTGTGGAATGCAGAAGTGCTCAAATGGAGTTGAGAGACAAATTTTTTTAAGATGAGTATATGTACTATGCTGTTGTCGAATGCTACTACAATGTGGAGAAAATACTGAAATCATTGCTAGATAATGAAGGCAGGCTATGGTATTATCAAATGATGAGCAATAGAAATTTATAAAGCTAAACAAATATAGGCGCTGCTCTTTTATGGCCATTGATGGAAATCTCTTTGTACACATCTGTAGGATAATGCTCTTTTGGGACTTAGTTTGACTTTTCCTATATGGCAGATGTAAGTCTTTTCAGTTAACTTGATTACAGGGTTGAAAGATTGTTTCGTGATGTAAATGATAATATACAAGATCAATCTGTTCTTGTCAATTTCCAAATAGATAAGCTGCCTCTTCTGCTATCAAGAATGACAACATTGACTGGCCTTCTGGTAAGTTTGGATTATTCAAATTTGGTACCTTTTATCTGGGATTTCTTTTGAGGTTTTGTTAATTT
The DNA here is from genome assembly GCA_001517045.1 of Pseudotsuga menziesii. NCBI lineage: Eukaryota > Viridiplantae > Streptophyta > Pinopsida > Pinales > Pinaceae > Pseudotsuga > Pseudotsuga menziesii. The sequence continues at coordinate 84,617 of LPNX010967854.1, read as the reverse complement.
AGTTTTTGTTTAAAGAATAATTTTCTCTTTTCTGTACATTTGTCTGTAAATATATTTTGACTACATAGGTATGTCCATATTTTAGACTATATATAGAAAAGTCTAATATATTCGATAGCAATTATTATGAGAAAGTGATTTTGCAAGAGTTCTTCAGATTATTGTTACATTCAATGGAATTCAAAATTCATGACTTCTAGATGTTGGTAATGATGAAAATTGCGTTTTCGTAGTATTAGTGCCATAAACTTATTGGAAACAATTTTTTTCTGCTAGTTGCATATGGTTTTGTTTTCAAGTGTTGTTTCATACTTTTATCGCAAGAAAGGGCCAAAGTCATAGTAATCACAGTATCCGTGAAAGAAACAGATTTTCAATTTCTATTTGAATTTTTGCGTTTGTAAAAGCATAATGGTTACAATGTTTTTTTTGAGCAGATGCATGAAGAGAAACCTGATCTAGCAAAAGGGGCTATCAAAGCTATGCAAGATCTTTATGATGTAGTTACTCATGATATCTTGTCATCCACTCTAAGGTATTGTTGTGACTTCATGATTTTGGTTTTGAATGATCTCATAGTTGAAAAAATCATGGAGTTTGACACTAACTCATCAATCAAACTTAGCTTGCTGCCAAAGCCGAGCTGTTTGTTATGGAACAAGGTTTGACTTACTACAGGCAAGTCAAAATTGGTAGTAGCAAGTTAAACTTGCGAGTACACAGGTCAAATTCTGGCTCTCAAGTTACTCAAGTATTTTGTGGCTTGACGAATTTGACTCACGGGTCCAACCACAAAACTTGCACCAACGCAAGTATAAATGCTAAACTAGAAACAACACTCATTTTCAATAAATTTTGTTTTCTGAGCTTTTGCCAAGCTGAGTTTCTCATCATTGGCTCATGTTTATTCTTTGTTAACTAGATTTTTGAATTATTGTGATGTCAACATGCTTTTTACTGAATTTACCACATCATTGATCATTCGTTTTATCTGTCGATTTTGTAGAGACTCTTATGACACTTGGGGTATTCTCACAAAAGCAAGGATTGAAGGACGCCTCTTCTCATAGATGGAATGTCCTAAAGATCCTGAAATTGTATGTTTTCTAACTTGCCACTTTGATTGTAGTAATTCTATTGACCTTGAATGAAAGAATGAGACAGTTTTGACTTTGACACGATGGTTGTAGGAAGTAATGCTATTGTTCAGTTTCTCTGAAGCACACAAGCTTCTTGTGGCTATCCACTATATCATTTGTATTTTGTATAATTCCCACCAAAATTGAGCTTATGGATCTGTAGTTTGTTCAATGGATCAATAATAACCATTAGCTTGTGCAAATAGGTATTTTTTTTAATCTTTCATATAATTTTTTTGCATGAGCAAACTGATTCTACTTATGAAAGGAAATATCCCAAGCAAGGCATTGCTGTTTTCTTTTGTTTCCTAGTAGTAATTGCTTGTTGGCTGATAAATCTATTCTGAAAAGGTCATTTTTATAGAGAAAGAAATTTAATTTATTAATTGAAGCTTTCTCTTGATTGTGCTAAGAAGCAAACAGATAAGATAAGATAAGATAATTTTATTTATGTCCACTAATGACCGCAAAGTAGGTCAACAAGACTGTTGGTTACAATGATGTTCGTGCATGTGGGAGGACCAAACGATCTCCCTTAAAAGAAGTACAATACAAGAAGTAAGACATAAAATAAGTAAACGTGTACAAAGCGAGCAGGGCTGGAGCATGGGAGAGCTCACGCCCCAGTTTCAACATTGTAGATCTGCACAAGGGCGAATACTTCTCATTGTGAATAGGTTTAGCTTGTTGCATAGTTATTTTTGATGATTTCCCATTTGAACTTGTCAGGTTCCTTAGAAGTCCCTAATATGTATTTTCTAAAACAGCTTCTATTCCCTTGTTGATAGTGGAAGGCAAATCTCATCAATGGATTCTCTCTGTCTTTTTAATTTTTTATTGGTTGATGTGTTTGATTGCATTTTGTGTACCTCAATTTCAAAAATATTCATTTGATTTCCTCATTTGTTTGAATATCATCATTGTGAAGCAATAACAACTTCTTAAAGGGTGCTAGCTCAATGGTAGAGCGCCTGCCTAATTATAGGCAGGAGGTTGGTGGTTCGATTCCTCCGTGCCCTATCATAAATTTGTGACTACAAAAACGGCTAAATTCACATATATGCGACTATTAGTAGCTAATTTCTCATATCTTAGTCGTATTTAGATTAGTCATTAATATGTTAATATGTAGTAGTTTATTTAGTCGTATATTTGGTCATTAATGGTTGCAATCAGTGACTAAAATAGAGACTAAATCAATGATTAACTCAGTGACTAAATCAATGACTAAATCTGTGACTAAATCATTAACTATCAATGACTAAATCATTGACTATCAATGACTAAAGCATTGTCTATCAATGACCAAATCAATGACTAAATCAATGACTACTAAGTCAAGCTATTAATGACTAGTGAAATACAACTAGCTATAAGATAGTGGTAATTTGCTACTACTAGTCACCGACTCAATAATAGTCGTTTATAGCTTGATTTTAGTCATTTTTTTAGTCATTAATTTCTCATTTTCTACTAGTGAGGAGAAAGAACTAGTCTTCAAGCCAGCAGTCCATGAGGCAGAGGAGAATGGACCCCTCAACAATGAATTGTACTCCATTTTAACTCTGCCCTACGTGAGGAAAACTAACAGTCGGCGGTGAGGAGAGTGGACAGGATAATCGGCCAAGATGTTATGGAGAGAGTGCAGGTGTGAGCGTAGTGGTTTCCTGCCAGCCCATAGCTTCCCCCACTAGCAACAGAATAACTAAGGTGGTTGACACATGGAAAACTCCCAATGGCCCCCACAGGTTAAAAAACCCCCCCTTAACCTTGGGAATCATGTCATTTTCATTTAACGTTGCACCGTCATAGCTGGCTGTAGGTTTATTTTAATTAATGTGCATACTTACATGATGTCAAAATTCTAATGTGCCAAATAGCACGATATACCATCGGCAACGATCCCTCTTGCCGAAAAATACACAACCAAATCGATGGTGGGGCTTTTTCCTTTAGCTCCTCACCACAATTAATTACAATTATACATCATGTACCTTTTAATGCAAACGGGGTCAAAAATAGGGTATTACAATCCCATCCCCCTTGGAATAACACCGTCCTCAGTGTTCCAATACATAGGAATACATATACAATTTGCACATTCAAAATTTCAAAAATTTTGCAGATCTGTCCCATGTTCAATTATTTACTTTGAAATTTTAGGACCAAGACCCTCAGCTTCCATGAGCTTCTCTTGCTAGTTCTTAGCTTTCGGTTCTTCCCCAAATCAAGAAACTTTGTGGCTGCTACCCTCTTTATGTTCCCTTGTTGGGTAGTCCTAGCATAAATGATGTCCTTCGCATTTCCAACATTTCGCTAGTTGCTTCATCTTTACTAGCCCAATTTCCCTTGAGTCTTCATGCCTGGACCGTTTCTTAACAAATCGCTTGGATGAATGTCCCATCATTGATCCACTTTCTTTGCCTTTATGGATTTCCCCCAGAAGGCTTTTTACCTCCTTTTGCAAACCAATAGAGTCTTGCAAAATCTGGTGGTTCATCTCATTCTGCCTTTTCTGTATCTTGAGCATTTCTCCAAGATTCTCTTGGGTCTTGGAAATCGTTTGAAGGAGACTTCCAACCAAGTCCAGCAGATTTTGGTCTACTGCCATGATCAATGTGCACCATTGGATTTCACCTTTCTTACCTATGAAACGCATCATTGAAATTTTGTTAGACCAAGCATAATATAGGCATTGATATTAGTCAATTAATTGCCCAATTGGCATGACATTCCAAGTCTCATCAAGGAGACTTTCATATTTTTCATGCCTTCCCAACAGGCACATGAGCTCATTCATGTCCATTCTTGGGTAGGGAATTAACCATCCCATCATTCACAATTTACTTTAAGCAAATACACACATTCTATTTTCAGTCATACATGCATTCAACAATCTTTTGTTTTCACAATGCATATATATATATATATATATATATAATAAAAAAGGCAAGAGAGAGAAGCAAGAGTTTTTTCCCCTCTTTGTTTTGTTCCATCCTAGAACCCACACCACCACTGTGGCTTTTCATGCTCTCAGCCTCTTTCACTTCACCGTGAATGCACTACAACAAAAACTGGATATAGCGTCGAATTTAGTGCCGGATTTTAGTGTAATTTTTTCCCAATTGTTGTGAACAATCTGGCACTAAACCTAGCACTATTGTACATTTTCGTAAAACGTCATCTATTGCATTTTTTTTCGTCCTTTTTAACATCCATTTTTTCGCCCAATTTTTTACATCTTTTGTTACGCCTTTATTTCTGCCCAATTTTGCAACTTCTATTGCATCTTTTTTTGCGTCCTTTGTTACATCCTTGTTTGCACCCAGTTTCACGCTCAGTTTACCATCCAATTTTGCGTCTTATTTTGCTCCTAGTTTTTCATCAAGTCTTGCACCCAATTTTTCACCATGTTTTGCATAAAATTATGTGTGCAATTCTGCATCTAATGTTGCAACTAGGATTGCATCCAATTTTCGGCCCAATGTTGCATCTAGTTTTGCATCCAATTTTACTTATAATGTTGCATCCCCATTTGCATCTAATTTTGTATACGTCTTTTTTTGTATCCATGTTTGTGCCTAATGTTTCATCTCGTTTTACATTGTATTTTGCTTCTAGGTTTGCACCTAGTGTTGCATCCTGGTTGATGTCTTTTTTTGCATCTATGTTTGAGCCCAATGTTGCACCCAGTGTTGCACCTAGTGTTGTGCCTAGTTTTGTAGCCATGTTTGTATCTAGTATTGCATCTAGTTTTGTATCCAATGTTGCATCCCATTTTGCATTCAATATTACGTCTAGTTTTACATCCAATGTTTTGTCCCTTCTTGCATCCAATATTGTGTCTCATTTTAAGTTTTTTTTTACGCCAAGTGTTCCTTCCATTTTTGCACCTGGTGTTACACCTAGTTTTATGTCCATCGATACACCATATTTTGTGCTCAATTTAATGTCCAATTTTACGTCTGGTTAGGAGTCCACTTTTGCATCTACTGTTGCATTTAGTTTTGGACCTAGTATTGCATCTAATTTTGAGTCATTAATTGTGTCTAGTGTTGAGTCTCTTTTTGCATCCAATTTTGCGTTGTGTGACATCCTTTTTTGTGTCCATATTTGCGTCTTACTTTTGCATCCACTTTTTTGTTTGGTGTGACTTCCACTTTTACATCTTGTTTTGCATTTAGTGTTGCATCTAATATTGCATCCATCTTGCACTACTACATTTTTTACCTTTATAAATACATTCCAATATCATTAGGGCATGGAGGAATCAAACCACCAACCTCTTGCTTGTAAAACAGGGGCTCTTCCATTGAGCTAGCACCCTTTAAGAATCGGGAAGAGGAGCAATATTAACACATAGATTTGATCATTTGTAATTCTAGTAAAAGATAATAAGATCCAAAGACGTTCAAGCTTAAAATCCAATTTAATTTTTCAAACACACTAATAAGCACAAAAATATACCTTCCTTAGGAAAAAAAATATCGTAAACAATTACGCAATCTATTAAAGCGGTCTGCAAAAGAGTCTTAGAGAACAACATAATGCATTGATGCATACCTAATAACCTAAAATTGATATGGACAAAGAATAAGGGATGTGTTTAAGAAATAGTTGTACAATCCAATTGAGGATGTTTGTGTTGCTACATAAATTTTGTTATTCATTGATGAGGTAATTTTGTTCAGCAATGGGATGGTAAGAGAAGAACTCATGAATGGTTACTAAAAGAAGATGCCTGCAAAATAAATAGTGCTACAAACTAAAGATAAACTTAGGGAATATTTCTTAAATCTGCTAAGAAGTACATATAACTCCATTATACCTACCATCTACAAAACCTGTACCTACTACAACTTCAAAATCAACCACTATCTATAGAATAGAGACAACACATTCACATCCCAGCTAGAATAGACCATACCGTAGTCATGGCCTAATAGGGGAGCGTATGCACATTCAAAAATAAGGTTTATCAACCCCAGAGGAATGAAGCCTAAGTGTGCAATCCAAGAGCGGCCCAAATAAATGAACACAGTTTACTTTATCAGCAACAAAATGGAATTATCATCCATTCTTCATGTGCTAACAAATGGAATTCAATTCAAAGGAAATTGTGAAATTATTAGTGAGTCCAATATGACTACAACAATAATCCAGTTCAAATGATGGAGAAAAACCATTTCTTAGCTAGATGCAAGGTCCTTGATGGACTTGGAGTAATGTTGGTGGTAGCAATTCGAATGAAGACTGAGCCAAAGAAGTTGAATGGAACAATGGCCAACAGGTGGGGAGGAAGAGGTTCAGTAAGAAACCACCAACAATCATCATAATAGATGAAGCAAAAACCTAAAAGAAGTGAAAAAACCATCAAGTTGAGATTTAATATAAGAATGTGAAGTTCTTATTAGGAATGTGGGTCTTCCTAAGTTTCAATATGTCTCATTAGAACACTGGTAAAAGAGACTTTCAGAAAATAACAAATTCTAATCTCCAGTGTTGTTAATTTTTCCCTTCAAGGTAACTGTAGGGAAATGTATCAGAGAGTTTGAATTAAATTTTAATGTCCTTGTTTCAAGTTGTGTGGTGAGCAAAATAAACTGTAGTAATTATCTGTAAAATCACCTAAGTGTGAAAAGAAAAAATGATAATGCCTAGTGAAGTGGTAGAAAAAATAACATTATTTGGTTATTCATATATTCATGTTGCGTCAAATGGTAGATATAGGAAACATGCTCTAGGGGCGCCTACCACATACATGAACATATAAATGCATTTGGTATGGACCTGAAACACATCTGGTACAAGGTGTAATAAAAGCTGGCAAATCCAAGCTATCGATAAAATCCTGATTGCAATTTATGGAGGGAAGATAAGAGCAACTCTCATGAATTAACACAAGGTGCATTTCCAAGACTTCGGATGATCAGGCGAAAGTTACTGAGGACAATAACAACCATTGTTGTTCATAATATATACTTAACGGTTTGAACATTCATGCATATGGACCTCATGATTCCTAACACATCATCTACACAACTATTCACTTGCAACAAATCCATTGAAGAAAAGATAGAAGACTACATTGCAATGAAATAGATATCATCAACAAATAGCATCATGAAGGCACTACTCCATTCATTCTTGTCATCATCAATAACATTTGTAGAAGACTTTATAGTATTTTAGTGCAAACAAGTTAATAGAAGGTTAAAGGCTACAAAATGCAACATAAAGTATCTATTTGGTAATACCCAAAATATACCACTACATTATGAATCCTTCTTTTCTAGGGAAAACTATCACATTTTATTACTATATAAAGCACAAAAATGCTTTCTATGGGTGTTGTAGCACAAAATACAAAATATAAATCTTACTTTGCTTTGTAAACCAAAAATGATTTCTATGGGTGTTGTAGCACAAAATACAAAATATAAATCTTACTTTGCTTTGTAAACCAAATCTTAAACTATCCACTAAACATAATGTCCCTTTAGGAAAACAAATATACTCTTCCTTTAAGATCTTTTAAAAAACTAAAACTATAAGATAAAAAACACAACTAGAAAATTTTGAAATAAAACTACAAAGGTCAGATCTAGAAACCTCTGGCATGCCCTCATTGAAATTTACAGCGAGAAGTATTCCAAAGTGGATAAGTAATACCTCTTTGGATATAGCATCAACTTATTGGTTTAATTCTTTGTAATGTGGTAGATTTTGAAAGTATTGAAGATCTCAACTATCTCCTTAAGACATTAAGAAGCCTTTACATTATATACTTGTAATCTCATAAATTGGGTTCATGTTGGTTGTTGTCTAGTTGCCAATGTAGTAAAGGCAATATTCTAGTCAAAAAATTGTTTGATACTCAATATTGTGCAGTCTTTTGTCAATCCAAACCTCAAAACTTTGGATTGTTCTGGATTGTCTAGATCCTACCTCTTGTGGTCCCCATCTTTCTTTATTTTTCTAATTGCTTACTGCGCACTAACTATACAAGTTTGTGCCTATTCCTTGTTCGGTGTATCTATGTCAGAGACTCATACTTGTGTCCACTTGACTATCTCCAAAATCATTTTTCCTTTATAGCTCTTTGCATTTTTCAATGGTGTTTGGCCTAAAAGAGCATAATTATTACTACACCTTAAACCCAAGTTGGAAAACGTGATGGCCTAAAATAGCATAATTATATAATGTTGTATAAATGAAATTGAAAAGTGTTGAAGATGGGTATTGATTGAACACATTTATGAAGGTCTGTAAATGTAGGGGCCAGTAGTAAAAGAAAGAGGGGCTTCACAGTAATGGTGAACAAGGCAAGAGAATAGCATCAAGACATCGCAACTATAGTAAAGCTGTTGGGCACACATTTAAACACATATAGTACAATGCCTTAATGAATATGTCACCCTCAGTCTTAGACAAAGTTTTCATTTGGAATATATCAAAACAACAATAAATAATCTTTTTTTCACAATAAACAGTCATAAAAATAGGTCTCTCACAATAGTCTGAGGCGTGGGATTAGTCATAAAAGAAAACCCCTGTAGCAAATAGCATTATAATTTGGGCATATTTCCAATAGGTAAGGATGTTGCAGACCTATATCTTTCAGTGTTCCCTGTAGCAACTTCAACACCAATTGGAGACCAAATGATAACCTTAAATGAATTTAGGTTACAACAATAAAAAACAGTATATTGAAGACTAAAAAGGATTGCAGCTGTGGCATAAACATGTTTACCCTTGGATGAGAATGATGGTGCTATCATGGAGTAGATTGGGACCGAATTTGTCACTTTATCCTTGTGTTTGCCTCTATTGTCTCAATGAAGAAAATATTGGGGATTTTTATATGGTTGTTTAAATGTACAAGGATGAGGTTGAAGAAGCTGTTAGGTTGATGGCATACCTGAGCACAATTCTTGGTGGTCCTGTGGATATAAGAAATAGTGAGGAGACTTATACCAAATTATGGAAAGAATTATACCCATATCCTGGAGGTGATTTCCTGTAGCAGCGAGTCATTAGTAGCCATGAAAGGGGCCGATTTGGATTTTGAGGCCTTACTGTAGCTTGTATTATGGAAGGCGTCACTGTCTCAACACACTTATATTAAGTATTTCTAATAATGATGCACTCTAAGAAATTTCTCGGTATCAAAAAACATTATATTGGCATCTTTTCAGATCTGCGCAGACATCTGGGTTGAAGCAGCAAACAATATCCAAATTTGGGCATATTTCTATGCAACACTGATCAAGTCTCAACATCATATGAAGAATTTTGTTGCACATCCTAAAGACCTGTAAAAGCACAAATAACGCCACATTATTTCAAATTTGGGAATGATTTTAGATGGTTCATATAGCATGTAAACAAGCAGTGAATTTTAAATTCTGGGCATAACTGTGTGTAGAATAGTAGTAAAAAGAATTTATTTCCAAATTGTTTGTAGTAGGAGATTGGACATCCATCTCAATTGTAAAACATTTCATTATAATCTATCATCACTTGACTACTCCAAAACAACTTGTGACTGAGATCTTCATCATCATCGTGGCTGTGGTTGACTAGGGAAAAACTTCGGTAGTTGGTTATCTTTCTCTTCTTCACCAACGTGGCAACTCTTAGCTTGCTTGGGTCTCTTCCTTCATGGCATACAATAGTCACAGTGGAGGGTAGTCTCAATGGTAAGGAGCAGTAGCAGCAAAGCTGCTACAACTCTCGGTGAAGGCTTGGCAGAGCAGCAGCAGCTCTTGGTGGTGAGCTGACGGTGGGAGCATAGCTCACACTGGGGGCTATCGTAGCTCACGGTGGTGGGTCCTGATCTCACTGTGAGGAGATTGAGGTAGCAGCAGCAGGCTTCTAAGGTAGAAGCAGCCCACAAAGGTAGCAGCAGGCTACCAGCAGCCTTCACCTAGGTGGCAGCAGGTACATAAAGTTACGATCACAGTAGCAGGGCAAGTACAGTCTACAGTCCACGTGGAAACAACAACAGCAGTAGTAAAAGCCTGCTAGGGTTCACTTAGTTTGGAAATATTTTTTTATACATTCATCTCAGAGTTCTGTGAACTAATTCTCTGCCCATGTACAAACTCAGTCATCTCATTTAGAGGATGAATTATTAATGTTTTGGGGTTTTTGTCCTTTAAAGGTTTCCCCGTGAAAAATTATGTGTTCAATTGTGTGATGTTTTTTTTACTATTGCATTAGTTTTACTTCTGTTAAAATCTTAAGTGCTATCTCTATTATAGTCTGTAATTTTTAAAATTACCATACACATGTCAAAATTCAACACTCCTAACCATTAGGATGTCTTATAGATCCAAATCAATATTCATGAGGCACATCAATGGTTTCTATTTTCTCGAGTGGGTGCACAGATATGAGACATATGCCATTGCTCAAGACTCAAAGGCAGTGCCTCTTCATGAAAAGGTTTGATTGTTTTGAAGGTTGAAGACTGTTCATGCAAGATAAAAGATGGGCATTTCAATGGAAATATTTTAATTAATGCTATTATGGAGCAAGAAGGCCCCTCCAATGTGTTGCAGGTTTGCATGCATAATGCACTAGTTTGCAAAGCCGTGAACTTGAATGTTGACAATAGGTACAATCACATATTTTGAACTCCATGCATTGTCTATAATTTTTACACCCAATTTTGGAAGAGTTATACCATGGATTAACAAGCTCATGGGGAAGGCTAGGAAAATTATAAAATTCATCACCAACCATCAGCCATTCTCCAAGTTGAAGTTGTTGAAACAAGATATGCCTTAAACTTCATCATGTCACATGGCCTTGTAGATGGAGAATGTGCATTAGTTTTTATGGGGATGAGAGTGGTATTTGTGCTATCTACATCCCCAGCACAACATTTGAGTTTCTTTGAAATGCAGATGCAGACAAGGCTTTATTTGGAAATTTTTATGAGGGCACGGATACCATAGTTGAGAAAACCATGGAAATCATTTCACATGAAACTCCCATGCTCTATTTATTGGTGCATATTTTGAAGAGCTTGTTAGGATAATCGTTGATAAGTGGAACCAATTCAACAGTCCATTGTACACTTCAGCTCATGATTTGAATTCTAGATTTTATGATGAAGACCTCATTGATCAAAGAAATAGCAAGAAGGAAGCCCTAGTTCAATGAAAATAACCCTCATTAGAATATTTCCAGCTTCTCTACAAACTAAGGTGAAGGAAGATTTGTGAATTTTGCTTCTAAGGTGGATTAACTTCAAAATATCAAAGTTGGATAAGAGGAGGGCCATGAACCCTATTAGATGGTGGATTTGCCATGGATGAAAGGTTGTACATTTGCATGAATGTGCTATGCATATTATTTCACACATGGCAAGCTCTTCATCAATAGAAGGAATTGTAGCACATACATTTTTATTCACTATGTAAAGTCCAACAGGTTGGAAACACAAAAGGCAGAGGATTTTGTCTTTGTGCATCCAAATCTCTGCTTTGTATCATGCAAGAGTGATGAATATACAAGTGGACCCGATAAAGTCTGGGATGTGGATTTTGCAACTCCTAACAAGAGGCTGGCTAAGAGCTGCTCTAATTATTGAGAACGCTTCTTCCCTTCCATTATCTACCATAAAACACAAGTCATATTCAACTTCTCTTAATGCAAATGATGACAAGGCCAATGAATTTGAGAGCTACATGTAGCTCATATTGTATATTGGCACATATAGCCTAATATATAAGTTTGACTATCAAATTTTCATAATATATTCATCTACGACAATTAATGTAACATAAAAATTCTATTAAATTGTTGGTTATTTGTATCATTCTAATTATCTCGGTTATTTGATATTTCATTCTAATTTAATTTCCATGATAATTTGATAATTAAAAAGGGAAAAAAATATTTATTGAATTATTTATAGTTTTTGTGTTTTTTAATGCCTTGTTCCCCATTTCCTAAAATTTTGGGCACTGACATTTCCGTGGCATACCCATTTCAAAAGCTTATACTCACTTCCCAATTGCATGCAACTCAGCCTTTTAAACTGATAAGGACTTACTCATGATTACAAAATAAAGACCTAGAGATGGATCCAAGGATGATCTTCAACAATTCCTTCAGAGCCAATTTAGCATCTAGAACACCAGTACCACTACAACATATCATCAAAATCAGCCCACTAAAAGTTGAACCCTGTGTAGTACTGAGGTGGCTAATCTTGATTCTTGTTACTAGCACATGTTCCTTAGGAATATTCTTGTTTCTTACATACAAGAATGCAACTCCTATATTTTGAGTTTATAATCCTCAATTCCCCCAACCACAAGATGTAGAAGACGAAGCCTCCTCACTCAAGCATGAATAAAACCTTCAATCTAAAGCACCTTGGATTAGATAAGAGAATATACTGCTACTCTTACCCCTATTTTTTCCTGTGGTCTCTGCTAGGGAAACTACTTAAGGGTAAACAGGTAAAGGATCTCGCTCTGGAACAGGCAATGGCTCTGGAACTAATGGTTTTGGATCTGAGATAGCCTTTGTTTATTACTAGGAATGGGACGAGATATTTATTTGAGTATGAGTAGTTTATCTAGTAGTTGAACCAGTTAACCCAATAGTAGAACCACCAATAGTAGCTAAGACAAAAGAAGTAGGAGCAATAGGGGTAGCTAGACCAAGTCCATTACTATATTCACCGGGAGCATATTCAAGAGCATTTTGTGTTGATCCAATTATTGGAAAAACACATATCTGATCCCCTATTTGTAGAGCTCATAATGAAGTTCCTATCTACTCCTTTTTTGGATAAGAAAGGAACTAATTATACCTCTACAAATAGAGGCATTCCACAGGGAGTGATTTTTTCTCCCCTCCTAATGAATGTGGTACTTCACGAGTTGGATGTTTTCTCCCTCTCTATTTTTAAAAAGAGAAGGCTCCAATATGGATCGTTTGCAGATGACTGCACTATAGGGATTGGGGTGATTTCGGATAGCCTCACACTCGATATAATAACCCAATTTAGCAAGTTTATTAAAATTGAGTTGGGCGAACTTTCTTTTTAGGTTAAATTGATAAAGAAAGCTGGTTGTATATTAGGGGCAAATCTGTAGGCAATTTCCACCTTAAAAACAAAAACTTGCATCCATCGCTTGGGTTTAAACACTAATATCTGATATAGGGTTTGATTTCTCGTGCAGGGTTTCAGAGAACCCTCATGCAGCAACCAGGTTTTGCAAATATAGGATTAAGAAGAAAATATTGACACATATTGGGCAATCGACCCTGCTTGATGCTGGGCAATGTGCTGGGAAAATTTCTCGTCCAGGGTTTCAGAAAACCCTCGTGCAGCAACCAAGTTTTGCAATTATAGGATTAAGAAGAAAATATCGACACATATTGGGCAATTGACCCTGCCTGATGATGGGAAATGTGCTGGGAAAATTGCAACATGTTAAATTTTCATATGCTTAGCTAAGACATCAGTATTTCATTTCATTTTCATGACAAAAGCATATAAACAGGATCACTGAAAGATAGACAAGCAAAACCATAAAAAAGGAACACAAATATTTATCCTGGGAAAACCCTAAAGGGAAAAACCCAGTAAAAGCTTCCTCAATATAGATGCCCCAAAAAGATAAAAGATAAAATTAGCAAGGAGATCAAAGCCTGAGCCTCCTCCTTCTCCAGCTACTTCTCTTCTCCACTAATGCGCTACACAAGTGAGAGTGTGTGTGTCGCAAATGAGGAGCACTACACCTCTATTTATATTCATCCGTTCACTTAAGTTAACTCATATGACATGTAGGCTCGAGTTAAATCATGTAGGTTTGAGTTACACATGTAGGCTCAAGTAACCGCACTGGGGTGCTGATGACCCAACTTTACAATTAGAGGGGACTACCTCATGACTCTTATTAGTTCTTCCGATTAGAAGCATTGGGGTACAATGTAATACAAGTGGTTCTCCCAGGAGGACCATAGGGGACCACAAAAAGATACATATAGAATATTCTTTGAAGTTACAATATTTCAACACTCCCCCTTAACGAGAAGCGTATTCTACAGCAACATCAATAACAACAAGAGTAGAGATAGGGGACATCATCAACATCAGCAGGGTAACACATCTATAAATCATTGGAAGCTTTTCAACATCATGTAGTCTTCATCTTCAATCTTCAATCTTCATCATCAGCAACATCTTCAGTCTTTGATCAGCAACATCTTCAGCATTTTGATCTTTCAATTAGTAATGACATCTTCAGCACTTGGACCTTTTGATCAGAAACATCTTCAGCACTTTGACTATTTGATCAGCAACAACATCTTCAGCATTTTGACCTTTCGATCAGCAACAACATCTTCATCATTTTCTCCTTTCGATCAGCAACATCTTCAGCATTTTGACTTTTCGATCAGCAACAACATCTTCAGCACCTTGACCTTTCGATCAGCAACATCTTCAGCATTTTGACTTTTCGATCAGCAACAACATCTTCAGCACCTTGACCTTTCGATCAGCAGCAACATCTTCAGTACTTTGATCTCTCGATCAACGATATCATCATCAACACTTTGCCCTTTCGATCAGCAGCAACATCATCATCATCATATTCTGATCTGTCAATCATAATCATCATCACATTCTGATCTTTCAATCAGAAACATCATCATCATACTCTGATATTTCGATCAGAAACATCATCAACATACTCTGATCTTTTGATCAGAAACATCATCATCATACTCTAATCTTTCGATCAGAAACATCATAATCATAGTGCATCATCATCATACTCTGATCTTTAGATCAGTACATCATCATCATCATACTCTGATCTTTCGATCAGTACGTCATCATCATCATACTCTGATCTTTCGATCAGTAAGCCTATCATCATCATCAGCAACAACCTGCAATCCACAACTCAAAGACAAGAAGTCTTTGGATCATTTTTGGACTTAAAGTCCAGGGATGATACAATCCCACCACATTATCGACAACCGAATTTACCGGATTTATTACGGGAGAATCAGTCCCTACCACTTTAGGACTAAGTCCAAGGACGATGCAATCCTACAACATTCTCGAGGACCGAAGCCACCGGATTGATTATGGGAGAATCAGTCCCTATCACTTTAGGACTAAGTCCAAGGATGATGCAATCCTACCACATTCTCGAGGACCGAAGCCATCGGATTGATTACGGGAGAATCAGTCCCTATCACTTTAGGACTATGTCCAAGGATGATGCAATCCTACCACATTCTCAAGGAACGAAGCCACTGGATTGATTATGAGAGAATCAGTCCCTATCACTTTAGGATTATTTCCAAGGATGATGCAATCATACCACATTCTCAAGGACCGAAGCCACCAGATTGATTACGAGAGAATCAATCCCTATCACTTTAGGATGATGTCCAAGGATGATGCAATCCTACCACATTCTCGAGGAACGAGGTCACCGAATCTATTATGGACAGATGTCTCGGGATGATACAATCCCTCTTCATTCTCGAAGACCGAGGTCTCTGGATCACTTTAGGGAAAGTGCCCAGGGATGATACAATCCCACCACGTTCTCAAGGACCGAGGTCACCGAATCTATTATGGACAGATGTCCCAGGATGATAAAATCCCTCTTCATTCTCAAGGACCGAGGTCTCCAGATTACTTTAGGGAAAATGCCCAGGGATGGTACAATCCCATTGCAACATCACTACTCCCCCTTTCGAGGAAGGCCTTTCTAAACAACACCAAGCTTGTCTTGAAAGTGTTTGAACTCTACTTGAGGCAGAGGCTTCGTCAGTACATCATCATCCAAACCATCATCATCTACATCTTCAGTATCTAAATACTAATCTATCACCATCTGTATCTCCAGTATGTGAATACTAAAAGCATCATCATCTATATATTTAGTATAGAAATACTAAAATATCATCTATATATTCAGTATGGGAATACTGAAATCATCATCATCTATATCTTTAGTATGGGAATACTGAAACATAATCATCTCTATATTCAGTATAGAAATACTAAATCACCATCATCTGCATCTACAGTATCATCATCTGCATCTTATCTTGTATGTAGAAATACCATATTTCTATGTGTTACGTCAGAACACAGGTTTCTTTGTCATCACAACTATGGTTATCACATAGAATCATTTTAGTGTCCATCCTCAGGTCAAAGAGACCTAATATCAGCTTCTGAAGCCATATGGCTTCACAACTTAGTAGAGCAATCTACTATGTATTCTGCTTCAACCATGCTAAGAGAAACACTAGACTGTTTCCTGCTAAACCATGAACTCATAGCAGACCTCAAACAAAAGCATATACCTGATGTGCTTTTCCTATCTGAGATAATTCCAGCCCAATCTACATCTGTGTAGCCATACAATCTATACTCATGGCTACCATCATAGTATATACCAAAGTCTATAGTCCCTTTCAGATCTCTCATCACATGTTTTGTAGCTACTAGGTGAACACGTCTTGGTTGAACAAGATATTGACTTAAGGTGTTCACAGCAAAAAAAATGTCTAGTCTGGTATTTGTTAAGTACATCAATGACCCAATGATCTATCTATAGTGAGTCACATCCACTAACTCTAATGAGTCATTAACTAATAGCTTCAGGTTGGAGTCCATGGGTGTGGCCATGACTTTGCATTCCAACATATTGAATCTCTTCAATATCTCTACCATATACTTTCCCTGGCTGAGAAAGATTCCTTCTGAACTTTTCCATACTTCCAGACCTAGGAAATAATGCATTAACCCAAGGTCTTTCATCTCAAATTCTTCTGCTAGTTTCTTCTTGCTTTCCATGATCTGTTTCTCATTCCTTGTCAAGAATAAGTCATCCACATATAGTAATAGAATGACAGGTACATATTCTACAACATTTTAGGAAAGGTTAGGATCGACTTTACTCTTGGCAAAGCCCATGCTCATCAGGAAACTATCTATTCTTCCATACCAAGCTCTGGGAGCTTGCTTCAGGCCATAGAGGGCCTTCTTCAACTTGCATACTTGATTCCATTTGTCTTCAACTTCAAATCCTCGTGATTATTCGATGTAAAACTCTTCCTCAATCATACCATTAAGGAAGGCTTGTCTTTACTTCATCATGGAAGAAACTACCATGACAGTTTTGAAGGAAGTGTACCTTGCTTCTTTGAGTAAGTGTCTCTTCAGAATTAATTCCCTCATTCTGATAGAAACCTCTAGCCACAACTCTTACCTTACTTCTATCAGCAACATATATTATCTTGCAAATCCATTTGGAAGATACCACATTCTTGCTTTTTGGTTTGAGTACTATATCCCAAACATCATTCTAGTATCATAACATCTTCTATGAGTTTGTCTTCTCAGGTCATCAACATATCCTAGTCTTCTGCATTCAACCTTGAAGGTTGGAACCCACTTTACTCTTGGTAAAGTCTTGATCCATCACAAAGCTATCAATCATGTTGTACCATGTCGAACTCAGATATAATTTTATGTTGTCACTCCCCCTGAAGTGGAGTATCATCTTCCCTCTTCATTCTGTACAGGTGGTTCTATGCTTGATATATACTAGTCAATAGAGTATGTCATGTCATAGTCTATTCTTTCTGGGGAGAATCACAAACCTTGCTTTGTACACTTGTTCCATCATATCATATACATCATTCCCCATGATCAACTGTTATTCTTTGATCATAGCTTCTTTCATAGCATTATTTTCTTCATCTTGAGTTATCTCTTGTACCCATGGTGGTCTTCATCCTTCAATGTGGATCAACCACTCTCTGAATCTCTTTCTTCCATCATGGTGTCTCTGACCCTGGGAGCTTCAGATTCATGTTTATTGGAGTGAATCTTGAATTGTCATCACTTGTTCTTCGGAACAAATGCTCATCCTTCTTTTCTTGTAGGAGGTTGTTCATGACCTTTCCTACAATTCAAATGCACCAGTTGTATGGTTAGAACTATTTCATAAAACATATGCATAATGACAAATTCTTATGCATCATGCAACTGTTTAGTCAATACAACATTCATCCATATCTCACATAAACTTTCTAGATTCCTTCCATCTCCACCATGACATTATTAAGATTGTGCACTAATTCAATATGTCAGCAAAGAGGTTTGATAAGTAGCAATGGAGAGTTGTATAGAACCATGAGCTACTTACCCATCACATGCATATTAGTAGTATACAGTCATTAATGCAAACAATCTATCATGCATAACACATCGACTGAATATAATCAAATGTATAACAAAACAATATCATGAAATGAAAATTGAATACTTATCTTTTATTTGTTTTGTGGGTAGACTCCATCTTGATCATTCTGCTTTATCATCTTCTTAATTCATGGAATCATCATTTCTTATCCAAATGACAAGAATTGAGTTCTTCATATTCCTCATCACTTGAGGGATCTTCTTTGAATGGTGAGAGCTTGATCTTCAATTGCTCCCATCTTCTTCTTCTCTTCTTATGAGTCAAGCTAAAAGCAATTACTTCCTTCTGGCATACATTCTTTGCATGAATCCGATGATCCTAGGAGGCCATTCAAGGTGGCTATCACCACTTCTGCAATCTCGACTTCTTCTTCTACTGCTTCAAGTTGTTCTGCATTCTAGATCTTCACATTCTTCAACTGTTTTCTCAAATCCATATTCTGATTTAAGTTCTTATCTTCAAATAGCTTGATCAAGGAATCAAACTTCTTCAGTTTCTTTAGGGAATACACTTGTGGTACAAGTTGATCCGTGATTGAATCAACAATGATCTTCTTGGACTTGATCAAGTTCTTCTTGTGTAAGTCTTTGAGCCTCATCTTCGTATGGAACTGGGACCTCTCTACTTATGTAGGTGTCCAATTCATTTTCTTTAGAGAGATCATATACTTCCATTCTTGGAAGTTGTCAACTTTACCAATCTTATCATCAAGATGATGTGATAGAGTCACTTTGAAATGAGAACCTCAAATGCAAATAGCAAAATATTAGATCTTACCAATTTGAGGTGTCCGTCCTGCTTCCAGAGCTAGCTGATTTAGGGTTTGTCAGAGAAACCCTAATTTTCAAAACTTGGAATATTTAATATATTATTGTATATAAATATATATCTCTTCAAATGGAGCTGTCTAATGTACTCCTTTTCTAAAAACAGTGGAGGGAAGCTCTCGGAACAGGAAGCCCTAGTTTTCCAATTTCTTCTGCAGAAATGTCTATCACTGTTTCTGTGATATATCCGAAATTAATACTCCTATGTGTCTGAAATTTCTCACTGAGGTAACCTATCATTTCCTTGATCCAACACCATAGGTTTCATTAGAATTGGTTTCACCAATTTGGATTTATGATCATTTTCCCACGGTGACATGTTACAGGATTGTTTAGAACAGCGAAGTTGTATGGACTGCCATGTGTCATTGTTTCATATTCTGGTTCTGAAATTAGGACCACAGAAAGTAAAATCTATGATATTTCTGGAACATCTTCAGGAATTCAATTTGGACCTCTGTATCCCAAGCTATAGCAATGTTCCCCAGGTGTCCTGTTTAAGGATGAATTATGGAAGAGGCTAGAACCCTAACTTGGAGGGATCATATCTCCCAAAATATAGTGCATATGAGGATGAATTTTGGAAACAATGTACATAAGTATTTTATCGTCGGCCTCTGCAAGTTGTAGCACCTGAAACTTTGCCAATATTGGGATATAGCAAATGTACCAAAACTTAGCAGTTTTAGTATTTAGGGTTTTTCTAGCTCGAGGTCAAACTAGGGTTTGACTTTCCTGGAGTTTCACCCAATCAAAAAACTTGATCCAGGTCTCTAGACTTCTATTTTGATGAGAAGAGCAATCCTATGCTGGGCTCACTCAAAAATTCTTCTTTTGCAAGAAGCCCTAATTTCCCGCACCGAAAACTGAAAATGCTTGGAATCGAATTCTGCTTCAACAGAAAGATGCACCCTTCAATGGAGAGTCAGCCTAGCCTTTTTTTGCTGATCAATTGTGGAGAGAGAACCAAAAATTAAGAAGCCCTAGATTCTATAGCTGTATAATGTCTTCTTTTTAGGGTGGCTTTGATACAATGTTAAATTTTCATATGCTTAGCTAAGACATCAGTATTTCATTTCATTTTCATGACAAAAGCATATAAACAGGATCACTGAAAGATAGACAAGCACAACCATAAAAAAGGAACACATAGATTTATCTTGGGAAAACCCTAAAGGGAAAATCCCAGCAAAATCTTCCTCAATATAGATGCCCCAAAAAGATAAAAGATAAAACCAACAAGGAGATCAAAGCCTGATCCTCCTCCTTCTCCAGCTACTTCTCTTCTCCACTAATGCGCTACACAAGTGAGAGTGTGTGTGTCGCAAATGAGGAGCACTACACCTCTATTTATATTCATCCTTTCACTTAAGTTAACTCATTTGACATGTAGGCTCGAGTTACACATGTAGGCTCAAGTAACCACACTAGTGTGCTGATGACCCACCTTTACAATTAGAGGGGACTACCTCATGACTCTTATTAGTTCTTCTGATTAGGAACATCGGGGTAAAATGTAATACAAGTGGTTCTCCCAGTAGGACCATCAGGGACCACAAAAAGATACATATAGAATATTCTTCGAAGTTACAATATTTCAACACAACAGTGGTTGTGATAGTGGGTACATTTTAACGACCTTGCAACCGCTGAATTTAAAAGCCCAAGCAAGCTATAATAAGTATAATGTAAAGAAAGCTAATAGAATCGAATGTACTCCCACCGCAAAAAATTGAAAGAAATATGACTGGTAAAGAAAGCTGATAGAAGCTAATGCACTCCCACTACAGAAATTAGAGAAAGAAATATGGGCAGTGGAAATGTATGAGAATCTGTAAACATTCACACAAACCCTTGGACGAAAAATCAGGTATTAAAATAGGGCACAAGCATGAGGGAAAACAAATGGGGATGAAAAATAGACTGGCGTACCTTAGCGGGCAATGCCAGAAATCCCTTGACCTTGGCGAGCACAAGATCTCCGAGCCTCCATTGTCGACAGGCAGCAGGAGCCTCCATTGTCTACAGGTAGTTGTTTTGCCTCCTCGTCTTTTACATTTTCGCCAAGACTCTTTCTTCTAAAAGATAACGAGTATCACTTAATGGTTTTGTTAGCTTTCTCATTTTTGGTAATTTAGGTTGATTATTTTGATTAAAACGTATTTGCAAATTGTAAAACAAACTTATACAAAATACTGATGGATGTAATTTGTTTTTTGTGTTTTAATGCAATAAGGCAGTCGATAATCAGGTACATCTGCGCTTTAATATCCAAGTTTCCATACATATATTGGTTTAAATTACTAATTTCCCGAGGTGCAAAGATAGGTCGAAAGGGAAAAAAACAAAAAGTAGAGTAAATGTGATGGAGTGAAAAAACAAAAGAAAAAATTAAAAATGAAATGAGATTGAAAATTTATTAAAAATGTATACACATAAAAAATATTATAAAGTAATGTTAACTATAACAGAACAACTTGGTATATATTGTACAAGTTAATCTTAAAGTACTTTAAAATATCAATGTCAAGGTATATCACAAGCTAGATTCATGGAAATCATTAGGAAGCAATTAATTTAAAGGATATAAAAAGTTGTGTACACGTATGTAATCAGTATTAATCTTGAAATTAACATACTGAGGAACTGAATTTGAACCAAATAGATATTCGTATTAGTTTTTTTGGATTAGGATACAAGTTGTGTTAGGAAGATAGAGGCACAAATGGAGAAGACCATCCAAAGGCATTGACCTAGTAAAATAATACAACATTGAAGTCTAGAACAAATTTTTAAGATACGTGGAGAATGAAAACATTAGTTACAATAAATTTTATGTACAAAACTTCAAATATTAAAAATATGTAATATCCATTAACTTCGGAAAATACTATAAAATACATGCATGATTTCTTAATAAAAGTAGAAGAAAATGTGATGAGACACTATAGGGAAAATAACTATAATCTAGAATGATGAACATCTCAATTTGTATTTGCATTTTTTTTCATTAATGAAAATTTTGACACTCCCGTAGGTGCCATGTACATATAGTCATGGGTTTTGAATTTGGGTGGGGACAACGATAGCCTACTACCCCAACTACCAATCCTACAAGAGGAACCCCTGTAATTGCATTTTATATGTACAAGCATCTTTCTAAATAGACTCAAATCCTTCTTAACAACAAAATATAGATATTGCAAGGTTGAAATGTTTTTTTTTAAGTTAAAAGCCATACATTTATCCTCTTCATAATGGAATTTTATTTATGGAACATAAACTACAATGTTAAAGTGACATGAACAAGCCACAAAGCAACACATCATTTTCTAAAGAGCACTCAATGAAAGAAATGAGCTCAATATAACATGATCTTCCCAATAGTTGATATATCTTGCATGCATTATCGCTTGTGACTATGAAGGGTCAAACACTCATAATAAGGAAGGGATTGCATAAGCCATGTGTCTCCAATTCCATATATAGTAATAACTAGGTCAAACCAAACTATTGGATTATGTTTTGCAATGATCAAAGAGGGAATATGAGAGAGCATACTAATGTGGTTTATGTTGCATGGTGTAAGGGTGGTTCAATAAAATTTTCTCCTACGTATTATGTTAACTCATTTGCAATCTCTCAGTTTGACTTAAAAATTTTGTTTCAAAGAAAGGGTGTTCTGTTAAAATTCTAAACTTTCATGGTTGTTTCCAAGAATTTGTTTGCATTTAAATATGTTTCCCTTCGACACAGTAGATTGTATCGATAGATTAGACAATAAATACAACGACGAAGGGCCTAGCAAATCACATCCCAAGTCTAGATCGGGATAGGTGTTCAAATGATCAAATTATCTATATTGAGCTTAATACCTCTGAAGATTTGGATTGAACCTCCCACTAGGGGAGTCCACACCTTCTAGTTGTAACCCAATGATTTGAAGTTTGGTAGTGTAAGACATATATGGGCAAGTCTTTCAATGGAAGAAGGTATAGGTCTTTATGCAATTTTCAAGGTATGGACGGAGGAATAAAGACCTTACCTACCACTTTTGTGATCATGGTACATAGCGCTAGGCTCGAGACTCAGGCAATGAGGAGACTCGAAGAGTCCACCAAATAAGGAACGTAAACTGTGAGTCACACTTAAAACCAACATACATATTTTTTATTTTCATGAATTTGATAAAATGTGCCCCCAATGTAATAACACTTAAATGAAAAGCATAAATGTAAAATAAATACCCTATTCTAAATATAAAAAATATAAATTTAAAATAAATTATTTTAATTATATAATCAATATGTTAATTTTTTTTAAAGTATTCTTATAACTAAAATTAAAATTAAAATGGATTATAACTAAAATTAAAATTTATTATAGGTAACTAATTAATATGTTTTTTTTTAATGTTTTTAATAAAAATGCTTGCTCTATATCAATAAAAGTAATTTAAAGAATAACTCTTTCTTAGCTCTATAGCAATTAACCTACTCTTTTAATTCCTTCCATCTTAAAAACTCTTAACCAATAATTAGATAAAAACAAATATCAACTCTTTTTAGTAAGATATTGATTTATATGTTTGACCTCATTTTCTGAAATTTCTATTCTCAAATGCGCTTTCAATAAAATATGTAACTACAAATATTTCAACGCAGGCTGAAAGAATTAGATTTGCAATTACAAGCATCACACCTATCCACCAAAATGACTAAACCGCATTACACGAATTCCTGATTTAATTGAAAATATAGATGGAAAACCCAACTAGCACAGAGTACCAGAAGGAAATCGAATCATGCAAAACTGTGAAGTTTTTTGGAATGGAAAGCATGTGGCAGACTTGAGATTCGACCAAATTCTTGTTCCATGGGCAGGAAAAAGCCCAAGTCTTCAAATGGACTAAACGGTGGGTAGAAAAATAAGAGTCCGTTGGGGTTTGGAGCCCTAAATATACCATAGGCGCCAGTCTTCTATCCTACGTAAGAAGAGTTTTGGGACCCTCTTATTGAGCCCTACAAATATAGATCCCTACAATATTTGCAGGATCGTCCCTCCGAAGAGCTGAAAATCGATGTTTGCTTGGATGACGTTCTCTGTGTTCCTAAGTGCGATAGACTATTTTTCCTATTGTGATAATTTGCTTACTTTTTGTTAGTATGAAAATTAGCTAAATACATAATAAAAAATGACAGTAAATACACAGTGAAAAATGGAGAAACAAAAGTGTAGATCATGTTGGCCAATGCAGAGTCCATTCAAGCTATGTGAGAAATAGTCCACACATTCTACACTGGAGTCATTGATTCTCCTGCAACTTTCAATTAATGTTAAGCCACAGATATAGAACTTGAAGGAAGCCTAAACCTTCACAAGGGAGGCAAGCATGAGAGGGAACATAGGAAAGGAAATGACTTCTTGTAGTTGCATTAGGGCAATAACCGGGGGATGTGAAGGATTTAATGTCATATAGGGGGAGGGAAAGCATTGAACAGGGTGATGCATAGCAGATGCTGGTCGGATGGAGGGGCGACAAACCATATCTATAAGGTAAGGTAAAGTAAAGTGCTCTTAGTTTTTGAGCCGTGTTCTTTGTATGTTAATATTGAACAACGAGCAATGGAAATGTCCAGGGTACAATCGAGTACTATGCTAGTTTTATTTTTTGATTCATGTGATTTTTAAGTTACCATCGAACAATGAGCGGAAAAACTTGAGCCATGAATGGGTAACCCGAGGGTAATACGAAAAACCATTGGATAATATAGTGTTGAGAAAGACACTTGCAAAAATTGTATTTGTTGAAGGGACGACCAATTTGTCCACGGTGGCCAAAAACAAACCTCAAAGAAGAATGTCTTCAATGTAAACATGTATACATGATCTATGAATTTAAGTTGTATGTGGTCAGTGTTAATATTTTTTAGGTATAACCCTGATGGCAACATCAAACATAACCCTTATTATTATTTCTGTCTGGCATACCCTGCATAAGAATTATACCCTCCCAGTCCTCCTCATCCACAATTTCCATAACACCACTAATTCTCAACGTAACCCTTATTATTATTCCTGTTTGACATACCCTGAACAAGAATTATACCCTCCTAGTCCTCCTCATCCACAATTTCTATAACACCATTAATTCCCAGATGCCATAATAGTGGCACTGCCTCTAACAATTGGTTACAAGTTAAATTATCGTTTAATAGTTTACAGTGGCAATATTTTTTCATGGCTCCTTAGAAAATGGATGAATGGGCTCATGATGGAATCAGTTGGTCATAATCCATAGAATAAAGAATGGAGCACCGATTGCAAGCAAAGATTGCGATGGAGTTTAACAATTTTGACGGTGCTAAATCTCGACCCAACCCATTTATATCGACCTAGCCCATTTAACATCACTACCCTCCCATTGATATATAATTTCTTCTTTGGCATGTTTATGTATAACCAATAGGGATTTTAATCCCCTCCCTCCCAACCACATAGGATTTCATCTCTTCTTCTTAAAGTTGTATTTTCTTTTATTTGTAAAACTAATGAGAAAAAAAGAAGAAGGTAAAAATTTAAGAAAATTAGCAAAGAAATCGATTGCTATATGGATGTTTTCACCATAACGTCATGTATGATGTGTTGGCATGGGCCCTAGTCTATAATGTCATCTCTATGTGGGAAATATTTGGCTTATAAGCAATAAAAGGTCATTTCAAGCTTTGTGCGACCAAGAATAATTATCATTGATTGGGCCATATTATGAAGTCAAAAAATAACTTTTAAGGGTAAGGGGCTCATGGGTCATGTGTGATTCCCTAGACCACCTCAAAGGCCCTATATACTACATAGATAATATTTAGCCAATGAGTAAGATATGTCAATCATTTTGAGGTTTGGCACACTAAGTATGGCTTTCAGTCCCTTGGCCATGATTTGATGTGAAAAGAGTCATTGGGCCAAAACATTTTTCCTTAGGGCTCATGAACTATGTGTGGGGCCTTAGGCCACCACAAAGCCCTATAAAGGGAATATTGGCATGTGTGAAAGATATAGTACCTCTTTTATGAATTTTTGTTAACCATGGATACTTTTTTGTAACTTAAGCAATGGCAAGGTCAAAAGACATAGCTTAGGCCATAACATTTGCATTTGGCCTATAAGAAAAATATGGTCATAGAATATTCTACACAGGGCATAACAGAGAAATAGGAAAATACAACAATGATGGAGAATCCTTTGCATTTGTTCTTAGAAATCATGCTACCTGACATCAAATTATAAAGAAGCCATATGAGCTGATTCAATACCCAATTATTTCCATCTTCAGTTTTTTGATTCAATCCCAAATTCTCTCCATCTTCAATGATCCTAATGAAGGAAAATGCATTGATTTCTTTAACAGAATGTGGAAGCTGGAAGCTGGGATGTCATCCAAAGGATCCATGAGAAACCATTATCATGACTAGTACTTGAGTAATAGGGGGTTCGATAACCTCTTGTTATAAATCCAGAGCTTTGCAGTGTTGCGCACCCAATCTGTTAGTCCCTATAACATAGCAGGATCACCCGGTTCATTCTCAGCATCCAACGATCGTATGGATTTGGTCCCTTGTCCCCGTAATTTATGCACCCTCGTAGAGTTTGAGGTATTGCTACTCAGATTAGGTCTTCTAGCTGGGTCTTATCCTACCTAGTCCTAATTAGTCCATCTGTGTGAATCTCTCTCATAAAACATAGCTATAAGTGTCAATCTGTAGTAATACAAAATCCAAGCGCGAGATAGTGATCTAAATTTTGGTGACCTAGCATCAGTAGCACCACCAGCATAGGTATATCTTATATAGTATACGAGAGAGCAGCATCTAATACAAAGACTATAGAGGAATCAACAGTGGTAGAGCTCATATTTTACTTTGATCCATCCCCAAAAACCAGGCTTTTAACGTCCTGGCCTGAAAATCAAGACACCCACATTTCCAACTGGGCGCCCTCATAAGTCCTCATGGGCGGAATAATGTTAAATCCTCTCATGACCAAATTAAATCCTCTCATAGCCAAATTGGGGACGGACCAGATGGACCAAATTGATACTCATAACCTTGAATCCATAGATTGATTTAGCAGAAGCCCCATTGGGAAATGGATAGTTTTACATAGATCTATATTTGAAAAATCCTTCATGTTTTGCTTTGCCTCCCTATGAAACTTCATAGGTTTTAATCTATATTTTAATTTGTATAATGTATAAGTAAATAATATGTGTATATATTTAATTATATTAAATCACATAACATATGAACTATATATATTTATTTATATTAAATCTTTTGACATATGAACTATAGTAACATATTTATATTAATTATATGTTATTATTATATTTACATATTTTACCATTATTAAGGTGAAAGAAGTTTATATATCATAAGGGTGTTTATAAAATATTTATCTATTTTATAAATTCGGTTAAGTATTATATTTACATTTATTACAAGTATAGTATGGATGGACTATGAATGTATGGATTTTAACATAATTCCCTAAAATGAAGCATGTTTTGTTGGGAGAAAGAAAATTGGAACAATTTCAATATTATGTTTCCCTTGTGGTTTGAATTTTGTACTTTGGTGGGGTGTTTTAGAATAATCCCACTTGTTATGCATGCTTTAAATGGTAAACATATCCCATATGCTTTAAATGATGATGATGATGAACTAGATGACAATGATAGTGATGATGTTTTTTATGAAGACGATGATGGAAATGATGATGATCATCATCGTCGTCGTCATCTTTGTCATTGTCATCATGATTATCAAAATAGTCATTATCATTGGCATAATCATCATCCATGTCATCATCATCACCATTGTCCTTGACATCATCATCATGATTATTGACATTTTCATCAGTTATTCATCATTACCTTTGGCATAAGAAATAGAATCTACCCAAAATATGTGATTAGTGGAAAAGGGTCATGGAGGACACACACAATTTATGCATGACAAATAACAACCTTTTTTTTTAATATGATCAACATCATCATTCTGATTGTACTCATCATCATTTTCATTGTCATCATCACCATCATCACCATTCATTTCATTGCCATCATAATCATCGACAATGTCATCATTGCCATTATCCTCATCATCATCATCATCATCATCATAATCGTCATCATCATCATCATCGTTGTCATCGTTCTCCTCATTATCAACAACATTATCATCATCATCATAATCATCCTCAATATCATAATCATTATCCTCATTTTCATCTTCAACATCTGGGTGTAAAAATGGATGCAAAAGTGGATAAAAACATGGATGCAAAAAAGGATGCAAACATGGATGCAACAAAAGTAGGCGCGAAAGTGGGCGCATAATGGGGTACACCAAAAATGGATGCAAAAGGTGATGCAAAAGTGGATGCAAAAAATGATGCAATCATGGAAGCAAAACATGATGAAAAAAGTGGCACAAAAGTGGATACAAGTATGGATGTAAAATTGGATACAAAATTGGATGTGAAAGTGGATGCAACAAAGGTAGATGCAAAACTAAATGCAAAAGTAGTCATAACACCCGATGCAAAAGTGGATGCAAAAAGGGATGCAATAACTGATATAAAATTGGATGCAAAAAAAGATGCAAACGTAGATGCAAAAGTTGAAGAAAAAGTGGGTGTAAAAGTAAGTGCAAAAATGGGTATGAATTGGGACACGAAAAAAGTGGATGCAAAAGTGGATGCAATAGTAGATGCAAAAAAAGATGTAAACATGGATGCAAAATGGGATGCAAAAAGGGATGAAAACATGCGTGCAAAAGTGGACGAAAAAATGGATGCAAAAGTGGATGCAAAAATGACTGAAACAAAACGAGATGCAAAACTAGACTCAAAACAGGATGTAAACTTTGATGCAAAACTTGGCGCATGAAGGGATGCAAAAAAAGAATCAGAAGTGGATGCAAAAGTGGATGCAAAAAGGGATGCAAAAGTGGATGAAAACAAGGACATAAAAGTTAAGGCAAACATGGGCATAAAAGGGGGTGCAACAAGAGTAGATGTACAAACTAGGTGCAAAATTAGGTGCAAAACTAGGCTCAAAACCTGTCGCAAAACCTGATGCAAAACCTGGTTCATAACTAGGTGCAAATTATGTTGCAATTTGCGCCAGATTTAGAAAAGNTATATATATATCATGCATAATCAAGCCAACCTTTAGTTGGGTTTATCAGACCATCAACAAATCGCCTGCACTTATATCAACAACCAATCATCAGCCAAGCCAACACCGTTGGGTTTATCAAGCCATCAAAAATAACATATGCACTTACATCAACAATAAATGACCATTTCCAGGTCTCATTTTGGGTAGTGAGCTCTAAATCCACTACCGCATATCACACAAGAGACCACCCCCTTCTCTAAGTTGGCATTCCCTCAGGAATGTCTCCTTCTCTATGTTCTTTAGAGAGACCACTCCCTTCTCTGAGTTGATATTCCCTTAGGAATGTCTCCTTCTCTATGTTCTTTAGAGATACCACTCCCTTCTTTGAGTTGACAGCCCCTTAGGANACCAACCCATGAAATTGTGCCATTTTGTCCAAAAAATGAAGAAAAATACACTGAAAGATGGTCTAGATGCAAAAAAGGATGCAAAAAGAGATGCTAAATCTAGTTTTTGTTGTAGTGATGCTGGACCTCCCTCTTGGTCATGACACTTAGTTTCCCCAGTCTATTTCAGACCTATCAACCATGGAGCCTCCCCACATGGTTTGTCTCGGCTACTAGGAACTTCACAGTCTCACTAGCATCTTTTTCATTACTTCTCATTTTGAGCTCTTCAGGACAGTCACATGTCCGTATGCACCCCTAGGATGCTCTCATAGTCCTCACTTCCAGTGATACCTATATTCAAACATTGAATAAATTTACATGTTTAGTTTATTCTCATCAGTTTTTATNNNTTAGTAGAAGGTAGGATGAGCTCAAGCCATTGTCCATTTAGTGTACAATACCAGACTACATCTGTTTATCCTGACAACACAAGCAATATAAGCATATTCATTAGCATTTGTTATCACTCCAGGAAACTCCTCTAGAGTGTAGCTCGAGGATACCTGGTAACTTAAAATGTGTTTTAGGGTTTTCTAATATGGATCAAGCTAGATAACTTATATAACCTCCCACTCTCAAGACATGCATGAAGCTCACTCAATTTCAAGGATTTTAGTTACAACTTGTTCAGTAGTTTGACAAAAAGGTGCAGGGATGGAGAACTCATCAAGCTGGCGGACTTACATGCAAAACAGATGCATGCAAATGGATAAATCCTGACAAGGATGGTACTTATCAATAAAGTCACATTAACTCACCAATAGGATGGCAGCTATTAGCTATTAATCAACTTGAAATCACCTAAATGAACATTCAGGTGCAAGTACAGTAAAGATAAAGAAGATGGTTGAACAAATCACAACAAAAGAGCTTATGTTTAGAATAAACCAGATGAGATCCTTGCTAATAGAATAGGATTACAAATCCCTGTAGTTGAACCTTGATTAATAAATTAATCATGGGCTTTATAGCCTTCTACAAAAATCACAGATCCTAAAAATCCAATCTGTTTACAAAAAAAATACTTGAAAGTGTTAGTTTTTCCATATTAGGGCTTCAAACCCTTGCTAACTATTTGTTTATCTACTGTGAAGATCTAGTTCATTGAGCAAACTTTTAATATCTGAAGTGGCTACTAATAATCACCACTGCTGGTTCACTATGAAATTGCTGCCAACAGCCAGTGTCTCGGCGTTTAACTGGAGTGGCCTTTCTTGCTTAAATTGCTAGATTTTTCTACCTCGTCGGTGCGGTCACTAATAGGAAACTGTAAACTCTAACTTGTCGGCATTGTAGACCGGATCATTGCCGCTGTTTCAGAGGTGGAACGAACTAGTTTCACGACGGCTTCTTCCTCAGTGATCAAGAGCTTTTTCCTTTAGCCCATCGATGCTTTGAATCTCAACGCTAGCGCTCTCCATCATTAGCTCGTCAGCGATCGGGATTTGTGATAACTAATGCATCGAAATATTTTATTTGAATGCTGTCGTAGTTTCAGAGGTGAAACAAACTAATTTCATTGATACCGGAAGTTGATTGACGAAGGAATCAGGGCATTAGTCTTCTATGCCGTCGATGGATAGTCTTGCTATTTGTCGATGCACATTATATATTTTTCTTTTTCAAAACTTTATATTTTTTATTGTCGGTGATTTTGCTTTATCGCTATTGGAGGTCAATAGGAGTTTGAACTGGAGCTTTAGTTTTGTATGCCCTCACACCGCGGGGATTTTTAGTTTTAAAATTGTTGATACGTAGTCTTTATCTCTCCTGATCATCGATGTTTATCCTATTGCTGCGCTTATCGGAATGATTTTTGTCATTGATCAGAAGCCTTAGTCAGTCTGTCTTCCATCGTTGTGGCTCCTCAGTGGACTAACTTGCCGCTCCGTAGTCTTTAGCTCTTCCGACCGTCGATGATTTTCTATTGTTCACGCTATCGAAATGCTTCTTGTCATTGATCGGAGCTTTAGTCTTCTGTGTCGTCGACACTACGAAGGAGCTTCATTGTAAACTTGTCAATCCGTAGTCTGTCTGTCTTCCAATCGCTGAAGTTTTCATCTGGTCGCGGAAGCCGTAGTCTGTCTTTCTTCTGCTATTGGGGATCCTTAGTGAACTAGCTTGCCGCTCTGTTGTCTTTAGTTCTTTCGATCACCAAAGAGTTCATCTGACTGCGGAAGCCATAGTCTGTCGATGGCTAATGAGATGTTCTGATCCTCACCCAAGGCACCAAAGCTACAACTTAGTGAACTTTTTATCAACCACAGAGGATTTCAACCTGTTAGTGACATTCATATTCCTTATTGCGTGAATTAAATTCTTCATAAAAAATAAATTATCTTGGGAGATAACATCTAGCTCCTACTTGGGGATGGGAACCTCCCAGTGAGGTCCCAAGAACACCAGACCAAATTGCCTTT
Source organism: Pseudotsuga menziesii (assembly GCA_001517045.1). Lineage (NCBI taxonomy): Eukaryota > Viridiplantae > Streptophyta > Pinopsida > Pinales > Pinaceae > Pseudotsuga > Pseudotsuga menziesii. The sequence continues at coordinate 52,323 of LPNX010967854.1, read as the reverse complement.
CCCTAAAAGCAACTAAGTAACTTAACACTATTATTTATTGTTCCATTGGGCATGGAGTCTTATTCTGAAAGAAAAAAAACCTACTATCTACTAATTTACAATCATAAGGCCTCAGAGCCTCAAATAAAATAGAGTTTCAAGAACCACCCATTTACTGGGCCATCGAATACTTCTTCACCTTCCAGATTCTACAATTTGAAGGTGTTATTCTCATATACCTGGTCTATAAAAAAAGGGCCAATCCACAAAGAGTCAAATTTTCCATGTTTCCCCTTATCTGTCTGACAACATCCCACTTGAGGACCCAATCTCCGACCTAGAAGTTGTCTGCCTTTGCCCTTTTGTCAAACATGTCCTTTATCCTCTGTTGATGAGCTTCTTATTTTCCTATAACTTGCTCCCTGATCTGCTATAACTCCACCAAATCCATTATCCTTCTCATCATATCATTTGGTTCATCCTCCTCTTCCTGAAATAATTTTGACACTGGAAGGATGAGCTAGATAGGAAATATGGCCTCAGTTCCATAAACTAGTTTGAATGGAGAATTCCCTATGGATATTTTATCTGCCACCCTATCAACCCATAAAGAAAACTTAAGCTTTGAATCCTAGCTTTTCTGATTTGTCTCTAGTAGTTTCCTGATGATTCTGACTAATCTTTTGTTGGATGACTCAGCCAGGCCATTTCCTTGTGGGTAATAGGATGTGGAGTGCATTAGTTGAATACCCATTGATTCACACATTATAACTAATGCCCCTACCTTAAAAGCTGGTGCATTATCAGTTACTAACCTTACTGGGAAACCAAACCTGCTGAAGATGTTCTCATATAAGAATCTCATGATGACTTGATGAGTGGCATTTCTGGTGGGTACTGCTTCTATCCATTTGGTAAAGTAGTCAGTGGCTACCAAGATCCATTTATGCTGTCCACTAGAAGATGGATTTATTTCACCTATGAAATCCATGTCCCATTGCTGGAAAGGCCCATTCACTGTAATAAACCTAAGGGGAAAGGATTTGAGCTGCTGCTTCCCTACAAATCTTTGGCATTGGTCACAGGCCCTTACAAAAGTTCATACATCAGCAAAGAGGACTGGCCAATAGTATCCTGCTTTTAATATCTTGTGGGATGTGGTTTTCCAATAGTGGTGGCCTCCACATGTACTGGAATGAAAGTGATGCATGACCTGCTCTGCTTCCTCTTTATCTAGACACCTTAACAAAATTCCAGACTGATCCCTCCAGTACAGCAGTTTGTCAATTATGCAAAACTTAACAGATTTCAACTTAAGAGCTCATGTTTGGTTAGGATTAAGATCAAGAGAAACTTCTAATTTTAGCAAAAATTGAATGATACCTAAGTACCACTCACATGAAGATATGTTCTCAGCTACTGCTGGACTTTTATTCTGATCTTGATTTACTTCTGTTTTAGCTGCTACCATAGTCTACACCTTTTTTGATCTGACACATGTAAAATTTATTCCCATCAGTTCAGATTTTTCTTTGGCCATGAATTTGCCCAGACCTAATCCCTTTACCAGCTTGGTGGGTTTCACCTCTACATCAAACTCAATGAGTTTGGAAAACCACTTAGCTCTCTTCCCATCAATGTCAGGCTGAGTCAAAACATCCTTCATAGTAGCTGAAGGGACATATGCAATGATATTTGCATGGAGAATGTAGATTCTGAAAGTCTTCAAAGATTTTATGAGAGCATAATCCTGCTTCTCAATTGGGTCATACTTCAGCTCATCATCTCTCAGGGCTCTGCTGAAGAAAGCAATTGGATGATCAAGACCTTCATCATTCTTTTGTAATAGTACGGCTGCCACTGTGTCATAAGATGCAAAAGAGAAAATGTAAAATCCCTTGGTGTAGTTAGGACTAATCAGGGTTGGGGCCTCCATGATGGCTTTCTTAATGTCTTCAAAATAATTTCTTGCTTGGTCATTCCACTTGATTTCTTCATCCTTTTTTAGCATGGATGTTATGTGCTTTACCAGCTCGGAGAAATTAGTAATGAATCTCCTGACAAAGTTTATCTTGCCTAGAAAGGACTGAATGTCTCTTTTTCACCTTGGTATTGATAGCTGCTGAATTGCTTCCACTCTTACCGGATCAATATTCACACCTTCTGCTGAGACTATGTGGCCTAGGAGATTTCCTTCATTGAGTGCAAACTGGGACTTCTTGGGGTTCAGTGATAGTCCATAGCTTATGCACTTCAGAAATACCTTCCTTAAATGCTGCAAGTGGTCATGATAGATATGAGAGTAAATTGTTAAGTCATCCAAATACATCAGCACAAATTTATCTTTTAGCCCTACAAAATCTAGGTCCATAGCTCTTTGAAAAGTAGCCCCAGCATTCATTAGCCCAAATGGCATTTTAGCATACATGAAGGTGCCCCAGGGGGTGGTAAAGGTAGTCTTCTCTTGGTCATCTGGGTACATAGCAACTTGGTTGTATCCAGAGAATCCATCAAGGAAGGACATGACCCTAGCCCCTAAGACTTTCTACAGCAGATGTTCCATATTGGGCAGTGGATAGTTGTCTTTTTTGGAACACTTGTTCAGGTTTCTAAAATCCAGACACAACCTGATTTCTCCATTTTTATTTATTACCACTACTAGATTTGCAATCCACTTGGAATACCTAAGGGGGATTATGATCTTGGCTTTGAGGAGTTTGTGGATCTCTTTCTCAATCATTGGTAATAGAAGAGGGCTAATGGGTCTCAACTTCTATTTGAAAGGAATGGTGTCCTTCTCCAAACAAATCCTATGCTAGATGATGTTGGTGTCATATGTTTTTAGGTCACTATACTCCCATGCAAAGACATCAACAAACTCTTTTATCAAGCTACAATATTCAGAATTCTATTCAGCAATCATCCCAATGGATAGATTTATCAGTTTTGGATGGCTCTAGCTACCTATGTTTTGTTCTTGGATAGCAGGATCTAGCTCCCTTTTGGCAGGCTTGAAAGGGATGTCATTGTGATCAAATAGTTCTTCCACTGGTACTAGACCTTGGGGTATGTAGTTGCTAGGCAATTGGACAATATTGTTCTCAGTCACTTTATCTTTTAACTTGAGCTACTTGGATTCCTCCATGTTAAGGTTTTCCTCGTCTATGTGTATGTCATAGAATTCATCCACTAACGAAAGGAGTTTACTAATATCCCCATCATTTTCAAACACCCTCCAAAATTTTACATTGCCTGGCAGAGAGGGTCTCAACTTGACCTGAATGTCATAGCTGAGCTTAGGGGGTAAAGGAGGAACAAACAGACTTGCAGAGATGGCCAGGGAATCAACCAGGTGATTTAAATCCCTAGGAATATATGACAGTTTAAAAAACATAAAGGATTCTCTGAGTTTTTGTACCTCATCCCTGTAGACCTTCAATCTGTGTTTTTCATCTGAAAAGTGTTATTGACCTGTTGTATGATGAGGTCTACGTCCTCAAAAATCTTTACACACATGATCCCCATCTCCTTGGCCACTTTAACTCCTAGCAGCAAGGCTTCATATTCAGATACATTGTTCATGGTTTTGAAATCGAGCTTATAAGATAAGTGAATGTTATCCTTAGATGGGGAGATCAACACGATACCCGCATCTGCTGAGTTTTGAGCACTTGTCCCATCGAAATACATGGTCCAGATCATTGTTGTGACTTCTTCAAGCTGTGGATGGGTGGGATCAGTGAGCTGAATGGATGTCTGCTGATTATCATCTATTTTCAAGATGCAAGACCCAAAATCAGTGTCCACGTCATAGATCGGGTGATTCACTGAGCGGCTCTCCTTGCTTATAACGTATGCAAGTTGATTTTCCCTATACCGCCTCTTAGTATCCCCTCCAAACATGGGAATGGTGGCATACATGAGATCCATCTGAAGGGTGCTACCTAATCTTTTGCTCCATGACCGAGGCAGCAAGAGGCTGAATTTTGGAGGAATATCAGCCACTACGATGTCCATCATTACGCTTTTCGAAGGTAGCTGAGTTACGTTTACAGCAAGGTCTTTGATGAGGCCCAAGCACTTGACCTTCCTGGATTCAAAGGAGAATAAATCATGGTAGGGCTTGGTAATGCTAAGGCCAATTTCATCCATCACAGTCTTTGGCATCATGTTATGAGAGGCTCCTAAATCTAGTAGACAGTTATGGAGGATTTTTGTCATGGATGTTCAAGGATATATAGAATGGTGGGTAGGATTCCTTTATGTCTTCGATCATGGGGCCCAATGTTACAACAGGCTTGTCATCTTGTAGGTTCACAAAGTCAGTTTCATGGTGCACCTTGGGATGAAGGGAATTCAAAATGGAGGTTTTAAATGCATCATTCTTCATCAACTCAATTAAAGGGAAAGGGATTTTCAACTTTTGAATTTCAGAATCAAGGTTAAAATAATAATGTATCCTATCTTGAAACTTTACCTCATGAGCTGTAGGTTTGAGTTGGACTTGATCAGGTGTGCCTGAAGGTGTTGGTTTATGCAATGCTTTGGATGGGACAACCACTTTCTTTGGTAAAACATCAACCTTTCTAGCTGGTGCAGCAGGAAAATTGATAGGTACAAAATTATTCTTGAGGGGAGTAACCAACCTAGACCTCAGTTGGTAACCTCCCTGAGCATCATCTTGATAGACAACCTCTTTATTGATCTACTCATCAATCAGGTCTTGTTCATATTCTGCTTGTGTCAAAAAAGAGTAGTCCACCTCATCCTCCATGCAGTGGATATTGTCTTCAGCTTCTCCTTCTTCTTCAATAAACTCTCGCTCTTCTTCTAATACAACATTTTGAAATGGATCTCTTATCCTTTGATCTTCCCCTTGATTTCTCTCCCTTCTGAGAATCTAAACTGGGGGGTTTCCTCTTCTATAAGGAACAAAATTTGGGTTTCGAAGAGTGAAGTCACTTGGCCCCTTACCCGTTACCAGTAGATGTCCTTAGTCTTTCAATTTAGACATTTCAGCAGTCAGGTTATCTAAAAGTTTGGTTATTTTTTCAATCTTGACATTCTCTGATGCAGAAACCCCACTATAGTCTGCTAGCTTCTTTTTCCTGTCTACCTTCCCTTTGACCTTCTGAGATGCTAGAATGTTTGACTCTACCTCTAAGGCAGCATCCTGCATGAGTGAGAAGGAGGCAGACCTCCTTTCTCTAAGAAGTAGGAAGAAGTCAGAGTCAAAGGCATTCACATAAGCTATCATAGCTAAGGTACCAGTGGGCTTAATCTTAGTGGGGATCTTGTTGTACATGTTGTTGAATCTCTTGGTAAAGTTGGAGAGAGAGTCACCATTTTCTCTTTTCAGGTTTCTAAATTCTGTGATATAGTAGAGGTGGTCTCTCCTCTCTCCCCAATGCTTTAGGAAAACTTCATCTAGGGCCTCTATCCCTTCCACTGACCCAGCGGGAAATTCTTTAAACCACTTCCTAGCCTGGTCATCTAGGCTTTGCACAAAAACTCTAGTCCATACATCTTTGTGTTCTATATTTATATTTTCAGCATATCTATAAAAAGCCTCTAGATGTTCTTCAGCATTGAAATCTCTTTCCTCGGTAAACTGAGGAATATACTTGGGGTAATCCCCAGTAGGCATGGCTACGAGAGGATTTGGAAAAATTAGGGGTGCATACCTAGCTACCAGGATCCTTTCCATCTTGGTCAATTGAGGGGTATCCATATTGGAAATGGGTATGGACAGGGATGTGGAAGGCATCATTGATGAAAATATTTGCTGAGAAGGCCGTGGTATACTTATCCCAGTGGAGTCACCAGGGATTGGATCTTCACAAGAAGCAGTGCTTGAAGATGCCCAAGCCCTAGATTTTTCTGATGTATCTAAATTTTTTTGGGAATTAAGAGTTTCAGCAAAAGAAATAACAGCATAAGATTTCTTGAATTACCTGATGTAGCGTTTTGTGCAGCACTGCTGGTCTGTCTCAGTAAATCCCTAGCTTTCCTCAAGATTGCTTCTGGATCTGAAACAAGTGTTGCTGGTGGCCCCTTTGGGTTTTCTCTGGTACTTGGTCTTCTTGAAGCCACCTTATATCATTGGCGTCACCAGATAGATGATTACAACCGTAATAATTTCCAATCTTTGTCTACCATCAAACCATGGATCTATGTCGTTTCCCAGGGAAGGTGAGCTTCAATCACCTCTCCGTAGCAACAGCGCCACTTTGTTATCACTCTAGGAAACTCCTCTAGGTTGTAACTCAAGGATGCCCGATAACATAAAGCCAGATAACCTATATAACCTCCCACTCTCAAGACATGCATAAAGCTCACTCAATTACAAGGATTTTAGTTACAACTTGTTCAGTAATTTGACAAAAAGGTGCAGAGATGGAGAACTCATCAAGTTGGTGGACTTACATGCAAAACAGATGCACACAAATGGATAAATCCTAACAAGGATGATACTTATAAATAAAGTCACATTAACTCACCAATAGGATGACAGCTATTAGCTATTAATCAACTTCAAATCACCTAAATGCACATTCAGTCACAAGTACAGTAAAGATAAAGAAGATGGTTGAACAAATCACAACAAAAGAGCTTATATTTAGAATAAACTAGATGAGATGCTTGCTAATAGAATAGGCTTACAAATCCCCAGAGTCGAACCTTTATTAATAAATTAATCATGGGCTTTATAGCCTTCTACAAAAATCATAGATCCTGAAAATCCAATCTGTTTACAAAAAAAATACTTGAAGGTGCTAGTTTTTCTAGATTAGGGATTCAAACCCTTGCTAATTATTTGTTTATCTACTGTGAAGATCTAGTTCATTGAGCAAACTTTTAATAGATAAAGTGGCCGCTGATAATCCCTACTGCTGGTTCACTGTGAAATTGCCGCCAACAGTTGGTGTCTCGGCGTTTAACTGAAGTGGCCTTTCTTGCTTAAATCATCAGATTTTTCTACCTTGTCCCCGTGGTCACTGATCGGATGCTGTAACCTCTAACCCGTCGGCACTATAGACCGGATCGTTGTCGCTATTTCAGAGGTGGAACGAACTAGTTTCACGAGGGCTTCTTCCTCGGTGATCAGGAGCTTTTTCCTTTAGCCCATCGACGCTCTGAATCTCAACACTAGCGCTCTCCATCATTATCTCATAGACAATCGGGAGCTGTGATAACTAATGCATTGAAATATTTTATCTAAGCACTACCGTAGTTTCGGAGGTGAAACAAACTAATTTCATTGCTATTGAAAGTTGATTGATGAAGGAATCGGGGCATTATTCTTCTATGCCGCTGATGGACAATCTTACTATTTGCCAATGTGCATTATCTCTTTTTCTTTTTCAAAAATTGATATTTTTGATTGTCGACGATTTTGCTTTATCGCTATCGAAGGTCAGTAGGAGTTTGAACCAGAGCTTTAGTTCTCTATGCCCCCGACACCGCGGAGATGTTTAGTTTTAGACTTGCCAATCCATAGTCTTGAGCTCTCTCGATCGTCGATGTTTATCCTATTGTTGTGCTTATTGAAATGATTTTTGTCATTGATCAAAAGCCTTAGTCAGTCTATCTTCTGTCGTTGTGGCTCCTCAGTGGACTAACTCGTCGCTCTGTAGTATTTAGCTCTTCCAACCGCCAATGATTTTCTATTGTTTGCGCTATCGGAATGCTTCTTGTCATTGATTGGAGCTTTATTCTTCTGTGTCATCGACACTGCAGAGGAGCTTCATTGTAAACTCACTGATCCGTAGTTTCTCTGTCTTCCGATCGCCAAAGTTTTCATCTAGTCATGGAAGTCATAGTCTATCTTTCTTCTGCCATTGCAGCTCCTTAGTGAACTAGCTCATTGTTCCGTTTTCTTTAGTTCTTCCAATTGTCGAAGAGTTCATCTGACCACAGAATCCATAGTCTATCGATGGCTAATGAGATGTTCTGATCCTCGCCCAAGCCATTGAAGCTACAACTTAGTGAACTTTTTATCAACCACAGAGGCTTTCAAACTATTAGTGACATTCATATTCCTTATTGCATGAATTAAATTCTTCATAAAAAATAAATTATCTTGGGAGATAACAGCATTATTTCTCTAAAACTGTAATCATGTTTCATATCATCCTCTATCAAGTATTGAGACACCAGGAGTGCGTCCACTCCATAGGGTGTAATCAATATTGAAAAACCCTTCCATGATCCGACATCGGAAAAGTGTGCGCCCTTTTTCGGTGTGTGCCATGTAGGCCCTATGCATACTCAAGCAATATGCCATAACGGAAACAAAATCAAAACATGCTCTGCATATCGAATTTAACAAATTGACATGCATATTCTTAGCTAGGGTCACAGAACACTTATCCATTTTCTGAGGTAGTATTCCTTCGTTAAGGAGGAATGGGGGCTCCCTTCTCTGAGTTAACATTCCCTCGGTTTTCCATCCCAAATCCTTTCACATTCCATATCCACACATGTCTTACCAACATAATCTATACCATCTCACTCATGTGGATTACCAAACATGCAGTGCAGATGGGACATTTCCAAGATAAGGGAAAACCTTCCCATGAAGTTTGGCTCCTGCAGGCCATCACACATGATCTTCCTACAGTGTGTACCCCTAGCACATTCATTAATTAGCCAAACAGTCAATCATTATTTGATAATACAATCCAAATTGATTGTTTTATTACCAAGCAATGACATTAGTAATTAAATTCAATGAGAATTTGCAACTCTGTTTACTACAGAAATTGATTTGCTTGGCAATGAGGTGATCCTCAATTATGGGTCTCTTGTAAACAGTACTACTATGCCCATTATAAGTTTAAGCTTACTAGCATAACATGAACACCCACTTACAATGCATCCTCCTAACACAATCTTAAGCAAGCCAATAGTGATTAGCATTTGTTAGCAATTTCTTAAATTGGAAATTCACAAATTTAAATTTAACAACCCATTATGCATACAAACTATTTTCACAGCCATGAGACTCTTTCATAAGGTTTGGCTCTTTCACATGGTAGATTACAGCATTTGTCATGGTCTTACTCTCATTTCCATGCTCTAAACAATCTACCCAAAACACTTGGTAAGTCTGGATGCATATAACCTTTTCATTGCTGCAACCATCACTGAAGCATTTTCAGAATTTATAAAATTCAAATATTTACAGCTGTTAGCACATCAATATTACCAAAACTCATTTACTTCATGCAATCATCATTATATTTTAAATTACAAGGTACAGTCACATCATTTATGCAATTTAAATGAAATGTTTAGATACTCCTTACTTCCCAAGCATATCATTGGTACCACCTTGCCTTTCCATAGGGCATTTTCGGAAGCCAATAGATCATGACTACCCTGTTCATGCAGTTACTATCCTACATCCATAACAGCTCTTGAAATGGATCTAGAATTGTCATCAATTCATCATTTCAGCCATTAGTTATTCATAATATCACATGCACTATCTCAATGCATTCATGCAATTCATCACAACAATTGCACCCATACTTATGAAATCAGTTACTCACACCCTTCATATGCATCCATTCAATGCATAACCATAAGATTTATAAAATCCTTTAATGCATATCCACTCAATGCTACCTTGCATTGATTCAGGAATACTATGCATTCAAACATACCATGCATGGCCTAACCATGGCTACTTCATATGGGATGGATGACTACAATCAAGATCATTAGTGCTTACCATCCTTGGGATACTAAGCTCATAATGACACATTTCGATATGAATGCAGTATAAAATTCAAATACCCACATGGTATGAGATTTCTTGCTTTTACCACTCCATGCAATTGTCATAATTAAACTCTTAACTCCATGGGTCCTACTTACACCCTTGACATTACTAGTTTGGTTGGTCCTTTCCAAGAGATTGCAGAATTTGCTCACCAACTTTTGATCCTGGACTTGTTTCCTTATGCCTTTCTTCATAGGTTTGCTGGTCACATTCATCAGCATCAGCAACATACTCAACCATGTCCATGTTGTTGTTGGTTGTTCCACTAATGTCAATACCAATGCAATAATTATCATTAGTGGTTCATTATAAACGTATAATCCTCACTATTCTTACCAACATGTAATATCCTATGCATGCAAGGCATATCCTCATACATTTCATTATAAAACTTATAAAATGTAGTTATAATCAGCAAGATAGGGTTTTAAGGAAACTTCCCATTTTACTTCCCTCATCCTTGCATGGAACTCCTCTTCCACACAATAGCTGATTTGACTGCATGGTATTGCTACCTCTAGGCATGCAATTTCCGGATTTGTCCATATTAACAGCAGCAAATTTCTGTTTCAAGTAATCGCTAGTACTTTTCTGCTCCACAGTCAGATTCTAGTGACTTTCCCTTGTTCCCTGCTGGATAAGCTTTCCAACACCTATCCACATGCTTCATTCTGACTTCGGGTGTGAAAACCACATAATTTCAAAAATGATCACAAAACACACCACTAAATTTTTGGGTCTAAAATGCAACCTCCAACCACCTAGGGTTTTCTTCCTTTCAACCCTGAAATCCTACTGAGAATTTCACTAAACCGCTGAAATAGCTGAAAAAAATCCACTTTGAAAAAATCAAAATTTCCTTTGCTCAAATCGGTCTCATCCCATCTACAACTCCAACACTTCGGCGATCTAAGAAACAATTTCTCCAGTGCTCATCGGTGGCCCTATCAACAATAATTTTTCGCTGCATCGACGAGAAAATTGACTATTCATCTGGTGCACAGTCCCTTGAGCAGCTGCAACAGTGGAAATTAATATTACTATAGTTTCTATGGGCAAACTGACTAAACTTCCAATCTGCATCGGCAATGTCAACTACTGCTCATCGAATATTCTCCTTACTAATATTTCGGCATTTCAATGGTTGAAACCTCTAATTTACTCCACTGTATCGGCGGGTCTCTTGTCTATTCCTTTCCACCTTATCAGCCTATAGTGGTCTACCATTCCGAATTTTATCAGCGATCTGTTGTTCCACTTTCCTCCACCATATTGGGTCCATAATCCTCCATCGTTCCAAACTTCATTGGCGATAGCATAGACTATCCACTGCATCAGCGGCCGGGTGCCCTACTCATCGGATGGTTAGTCTCTTCGGCTTCCACAATGGCAGCCCACAATATTCCTATGTATTCCATAGCTCATGACTCTGTTAGCGGTCGGAGCAGTTATTCATTGCACCATCATATGGATAGTTGACTAGGAATCCGCAACTGCGGTTCACCTGAACCTTTTTCGATCGGCGATCCAATCCACTAACATTTCTCGATGGTTAATGATCTCATGCCTTAGAGAAAATTTTGAATTTTCTTCTTGCCTTGTCTTCCGCCACATCGCCTCTTCCATCTTCTACTCATTGGCGATGTCAACGATTATTCTCCTCCGATCAGTGACTGAAACACAACCATCACGGCATTGGTAAGCAGAACCTATATCCGTCGGAGGATTAGTGCACTAGGATTTCGCAACGACGGTGCTTTGAACCACTAATTCCTTCCGATGTTAATCAGCGACCCATACAACTAACATTTCCCGATGGCCAATGAAGACAACACTTAGAAAAATTTCTGAAATTTTTTCTTCTTCTTGCGGGCTAGAACAGCTGTCGACAGTTGAAACCACTAATATTTTCTTATGGCTGAGGACGTCAAAACTTAGAAAAATTTTGGAAATTTCCTCCTCTGTCTTCTGCCACATCGGCCGTTGGATCAACTATCTGTCGGGTGGATAGTGTCTTAGACTACCACAACGGTGTGTGTGCCATTAGCTAAATGTTTCGAATGTAGTTCATCGACAGTTCCCTTGTTTAACCATCAGCAATGAAACAATTATATTCCACCGATCGCCAATGGTCAGACTTAGAAAAAAAATTCAAAATCTTTCTCTTTACCTTCTTCCACCGCTTCATCGACTTGACCATCTCCTATCCATCACCAACCAAATCAACTATTCTCTTTCGATCGGCGAACTGAAGCACATCGGCATCAGTAGTCGGAACTTTTCCTCGTTGAAAGACTAGTGCTCTAGGCTTCCGCAACGGCGGGCACACAAACAACTAATGTCTTTCGATGGCCAATGATTGTGGTACTTAGAAAATTTTCTAAATTTTCCTGCCACAATTTTCTGATCACCGCTAGGCAGAAGGAAACCTGCCTTTGCTATCTGATCTTTCATGGCCCATTCAGCCCATGCTGCAACCTTGAGCTCTGATACCATACTGTAACGTCCCCGACCCTTAAATCGGCAAAGAGGATGCTACTATCACCAGGAATACGGGCATAATAGCCCCATGAACATTAACATGCATATAATGCTGAAATTCAAAGCTTAAGCATAAGACATACTAAGATGCATAATCCTTCATATACATAGCGGAATCAAACATACAATCATTCGATCATGCCACATGTTCATCATATTCATTAATCAGTAAATATAAATGCAGAGACAAAATAGTCAAGAATACTTATCTTAGAAAGAACTTGTCCCGCAACCAGCTACGTCGCTACAACATTCCACCCAACCATAGGCCAGCCTACTCATCAATCTCTCAGCAACACTAGCACCACTGAGCTGGGCATGATTCCTCAAGGTGTAAGGGTCAAAGCAGGCTTACACATAGCCAAGATACAAAAATCAGCCAAGCCCACACAGTAGGTTTTATCAGGCCGTCAAGGATCTAGGAAAGGCTAAATGCTAAGCTGGTGGCCTCAATGGAGATCTAAGGATGCCTACACTAGATCTAACCCTGACCTCTAAGACATCCACACACCCAACACCAGGAATTAGTCCTTTCTCTGCTTCACAGTCCCTCAGGCCCTGACTTCCCTTTCCAATATTCTTCAAGGGTTGTGGAGAAGAAAGCCAGCAGTCTCACTCTATCTGAGTGGCTCCAAATAGTAGTTTCTCAAGCATACCCAACCTCTAATCCTACTCTCAACAGTCCGAAGAAAAACCACTGCATACCACAGTAAAAAAAACAGTTCACAGCTCTGTGAAGAAGATGAAGACAACTGGGTGACAACCCCAAATGAAAAGGTGAACACATCTCAGGTCAAACAAGATGTTTTAGAGCTATTCTTGGCCCTAGCACGACCAAAACACTCTGCAACAACCCCACAAGATATTGGCATAGGCAGCAACCAATACCAAGGAAATAAACAGCATCCCCAATCTTATAAGGAAACGACGCCAGCATTACACAGCAACCCGAAACTAGGGTAAATCAACAATATCCCCAATATTATAAGGAAACAATGTTAGCATTACAAAGCAACCTGAAACCAGGGTAAATCAACAGCAGCCCCAATGTTATAAGGAAATGACGGAAACCTCACATAGTCCCAAATGGGAGAGAAGTCCGATTCTCAATTTTGGACAGGGGAAGAACCTAAACATAGACCACAAGAAATAAAAGAAAACCATAGTCCACGATCAATAATGAAATGTCTGGATGGACTACAGCAGGAATGTGAGCAGGGGAAAAATCAACCCTCAACATAAACAGGAGGAAGACATGGGAACCATGGAAAAACATCCCATAGTGACAATCACGAAAAACCTTCGCAGTCCGGCAATGGTGGAGGAAAGAACCCAGGATTTCTAAGTGAACAGGAGAAAGAACTAGTCTACAAGCCAGCATTCCATGAGGCAGACGAGAACAAGCCCCTCAACAATGAATTGTACTCCATTTTAGCTCCACCCTGCATGAGGAAAATGAACAATCGATGGTGGGGAAAGTGGACAAGACGATCGTCCAAGGCGTCATGGAGAGAGTGCAGGCATGAGCATAGTGGTTTCCTACCAGCCCATAGCTTTCCCCACTAACAACAGAATAACTAAGGTGGTTGACATAGGGAAAACTCCCAATGGACCCCATGGGTTAGACAACCCCCCCTTAACCTTCGGAATCATGCCCTTTTCATTTAACGTTGCACCGTCGTAGCTAGTTGTAGGTTTATTTTAATTAATGTGCATAATTACATGATGTCAAAATTCTAATGTGTTTGATAGCACGATATACCATCAGCAATCATCCCTCTTGCCAAAACATACACAACCAAATCAATGGTGGGGATTTTGCCTTTAGCTCCTCACCACGATTAATTACAATTATACATCATGTACATTTTAATGCAAATGGGGTCAAAAATGGGGTATTACAAGCCCTTCCATCAAAGTTACTTAACTTATATATATTCAAACACACTCGCAAACTTGGCAACAAAAGCAGACACTTCCTTCAACTTTAGAAAAAATCGCTCAAGAAGCAGACAATAAACATGTAACTGATGAGATAGAACAACTTATGGAAAAAGAAATAGCTCACCAGGGAACTGAAATGTTCACCCAATTCAGCGAGATTATCATGAGATTCATTGCGAAGTCCAGGGAATCCTCGACGCAACCTCACTTCAATAAAATCAGCCCCTTCAAAGTGCAAATGAATCTGGACATACCGAAACTTAAAGGAAATATCGAAGCAGAATCCGTCAACCATTGGGTACAACAACTGGAATCTTACTATGACGTGAATAAACTATTCAAAGCATAAAATATCACCATTGCATCCTTAAGGATGTCAACCTCTGTACACTGCATGTGGGAGAATCTATCAAAAAAGATGGAAAAAGAATAAGAACCCATCGACACATGGGTAAATTTTTTTGAATATGTCCGAAAGGAGTTCTACCTACCGAAGTATCTTGAACAACAATATAAGAAATGGCAGCAACCAAGGAAATGAGAGACCATTCCATACAGAGTTACACTGACGAGTTCTATTGACTCATGGCTAGACTTGGACTCCAAGAAGAAGAGAAATTGCTTGTCTTGAAGTATGTCAGCGGTTTATCCCTGTACATTCAACAAGAGATGTAGTTTCTAAATGTCAGTACGCTTGTGAATGCATTTCATAACGCCATGAATCTTGAATCCAAACAAAAAGGAAAATCATGTTTTGTGACACCATTGTTCTCTTTATATGGTTACTCCATAACAGAACTCGAATCATTCAATTGACAGTCGTCCCCAGCATGCACCTAGCCATGGCCTGGATCATCTTGTGACTACAACAATGTGAAGTTCTCTTGGTTCGGTAGATATCATATGAATGTTCTGATTGGGATTTGGATTCTGATTCTAAATCGGGTTGGGATTTACAATAGTTCTAAATTTTATCCTGTCATTTCGCAATTAGTTGCAGACACTATTCAACAGTGTGATAAAATTCTTTACAGTATGTACAAGTTTTCACAGCACTTTGACAATCTCGATAAAAATTTCCTCGCTACCCGCAATTAAAAAATATGACTTGGCCTCTACCTCAACCAAATCCTCCTTCTTGTTGTTGTCCTCAACCTCTAAAGTTTCCACCCCTCTTTGCACAGGGTATTGTTTTTATTGAGAATAATGATTCTGCTGGTATTGTGGCTTAGGGTATTGCGGTTGTTGATATTGAGCATGTTGATACTGAGGTTGCACTCATTCAACTTGAATATTCTCATCATTTTTCGTTAAGTAGGTATCCATCATCTTTTCTTGCAGTAGCTGAAATGCTATGCATTCCTTTTCATCATGACCTACTGATCTACAAAATTTACAATACAGACTAGCTAGTGTTCTTACAATATTCTATAAGTACAGATATTCTTCAGACTTGTGGCCCCTAGTTTGGAATATCCTACACCAAGGAATTCCTTGGGTGTTTAACGGGTTCGACGGTCCTTCTAGGTCATAGTTCATGAGTGTCGGGAAATTATTTTTATGGTGCGTATGTTCTTCATCTTGTACACCATAGTTCTTCCTAAACTTCCTTCCCTCTCTTAATGTCCTGGAGCTGTAACATAAGGTTGACCAACAACGACTAAATTTGCATCATTTGTCAACCAGTATCTCCAACAGGTGAGGCTTCTAATTTCATTTATATTTCCAGAGCCTCTATCTACGACACAATATTCTATTGCATCAATGGGAATTGGATATGAGGTAACAAGGAAACAATAAACCATTCCTTGTGTTGTACATCCGACATTTGGAAACTCACTTTGGACATCAATGTCTTAAATCTTTGGTCAAAGTCCCAAAATATTCTTTCAGCAACTTCTTAATCTCTTTCATTTTAGTGATGCACTATGATTCATATTTTGTCTTTATGAACTCATCTATTAGCCCCACTCGAATCTCATTGATTTTTTTTGGGAAAACTCCTACTGGTACTATGGAAATTTTCATATACCAGTCGAGTCCAAGAACTCGTAGAGTCGTGATCATCTATGCTTTCTTGATATTCTCATCATGGATATGTCACACAATCCAAATAGCTTCACAAAGGAACCAATGTTGTTATGGGTCTTTCAACCCATTTCCATTGAATATTGGTAACTTAATGTCATCTCCAATCATTGTATGTGATGTTGGTATAGTCAAAACAAAATTTTGGCTAGTTTTCCTTCCTTATCTGCTATTTACAATGTTAGTAGTACTCGTATTTACAGAAGTACTTGGAGATAAGTCTGTCAATCTTACCTCTTGTGAAATATGCAGTGTTGTAGGAGAGTTGTAACCATGTTCTCATTTTGGATATTCAGTTGACTCTTATGACTGTTCATTTCCTTCAAATATCAGTCGATATTCCTCTTCTTCATCAAAAGACCCTTCTTCCAAGTATGATGCAATCTCGTAGCCTTCTTCTTCATTATTTGTGTTGCAACTCCCTCTTCCTAACAGATTTTTTCTTCGCTTGCCATATTTGAATCTTCTTCCACTTCTTAAAAGGACTGAATCTAGTTCAGTTCCACTATCTCCTGGGAACACCTCACTTTAGAGTTCTACGAAGACATAACCACTCTATTTCTATACAGTCTTGTTACATTCATAAAATACCTTTTTCACATAAAATCATTTTTATCCACGTCTGTAAATTTGACAAGTATCTACTGTGTGGGCCTTGAAAAAAAATTCTCTCTACCTCACTGTATGAGGTTATTGTATCAAAAGAAAACTTGGTAATATATCCCTATAGGATACTATCTATCCAAAAAATATACATCCCTCGACACAGGGTTTCTTACTTCTTCTAGTTGTTCAATTAACTGGGGAGTCCACTCCCTTGGTTCTTCGCCTTTAAAATTTGTTTGTTGGGTCTCTAGCTTAGATAACCATTCATACAACACAATGGAAAAATCATAAAATAAAATACCATGAATGTCTGTGTAGATGTATTGAACCAACCACTCTGTTGGGTTCCACCAAGATCCTTCATTTTATTTTCGTGTGAATTCTAACTCTTTGCATTCCACTCAATCTTAGATCTTTGGTTTCATTGGTTGCTACAACATATCCCTCACCACAATGATTCAAGGTCCTAAAAGAAAAACTATTTGTTGGATTTTCTCTCTATCCCTTTTTCCAGGGATACCAACCCAGGTTTAGTCCCTTCTGCTCATCACAACAGAGCCGAAGATATAATCGCAATAGAGTAGATCTCAGTCGGCAGCACCTATGACACATATGCCATCTCACCTGAGATATCTCTTTTTAAGGGTAACTTCCAGAACCATGTTTCCGCAACTGAGTGGGAGGATGTTTAATACCTTGGATCTGCGCGAAGGCTCTCAGTGAAGTCCGGGGATGTATTATTTGTGTTCACTGTGCTTTAATAGCTAGGTTGTACCCCAACTTCTCTTATGCAACTCATTAAATAAACAAGATACATGCAGCATAATCATACCCAGTTAATACAATGCAACCATCATACATCTATTCATTTGTAAGAAAACCTACAGTCATTCATTCAATACAACATTTACACATATATCTTCGACACATTCATCATTCACACATATACACAAAATATAACGTGGAAACCCATCCAAGAAAAAACCACAAGGTGCTCTTCATCTGGCATGAGCAAATAGATGCACCTTTCGCCTACACACTAAGCTGCAGACTCTACTTAAGATATTATTCTCTACCTTTACATACTCTTCCTCCCTCTCATTCTCTCTGATATTATCTCTATTCTCTTCCTACTTTACTCGACTAATGATCCACACATAGCCTTGATTGACTTAACTTTTCCTACTCTTCTATGCACTCAGTTGTAGATCCTTTAATGATGCACTCAGCAATCCAAAGCCACCAACCAGGATCTCTCACTTTTCATCCGAAGAGATTCTACGATTCATAGCTAATTATAAATACTGACTGTGGGGAGAATGTCTAACCCGCATACATTTTGGTTTCCTTCTTTTATAACCTTATTACAAACTCGATACAGACTCCATACATACTTGATACAAACTCAATACCGAATTGATACATATCCAATACTGACTCAATACTGACTCATTACAGACTCCTTTTCTGTCCCTTTCTTAGCCAACCTTCCATATTCATCCAATGGACTATCCTACTTATTCTAGCAACACCTAACAGGAATCACTAGCAGTATGACTTACAAAGATTCCTTCATGCATTTGTTTTATGAAGGCTCCAGCTGAGCTCGTACCCACGATCATTAAGGCCTGGCGCTTTCTTAGCATTATGTCTTACTATCGTTTTCCAATTTTCATGCTACTTGCACACCTTTCATTGTTGATATTCTGTCATATCTTCCCATGCCGCACTCCATTCTTCAGCACTGCTTCCTTATTTCACGTGGCTTCCTCTTCTGGCGCCTCCTCCTCTTCTTATTCCTCTCTTTCACTTCATTTGTCGCAACATCCTTTCTCTTATTTCCTTTATGTTGCTTTCGCAATCATAACTCCTTCTTCTCCTCTTTTATCTCTTCTCCATACTTAGGTATAATTATGCATGAATTCTTCCTTATAGTCCCTACGCCCAATAGTAAGCACTATAAGTGTTGTATTTTCTGAGGGAACTATGGATCAGTGAAGGTAAATTCCTTCCTTGTGTTGTGCGGGGCAGTTGGAAGGAGTTCCATGGATGTGATGATTGAGTGAGATTCCTGTAGAGATCTAGATGAGAATTTGGCTAAGCATTAAGAGCACAATGGATTGTGATTTGAGAGAAATAATCCTTCACCTTAGTGGCCTCATAACCCATCTGGGGGGTGGCTTCTAGCAGAAAGAATATATGTTGGATAGAATTCCTATGGTTGGGCGGAAACTTTTTCTTACACAACTAGTTGCATAGATATTCTTTGTTTAAATAAAATTATTCTATTTTATTTGGATGTGAAATGATTTCATTTTATTCCTATGAGAAATGTGTTTGTATATGCATGATGTGTGTGTGCACTAATACAAGGTGGGGTTGTTTTACACATTTTTTAAAGACAAAATTAACATATTTTCTTTAATATTTATTAAGAATTTCTTTTATGATGATTAAGACAATTTTAACGAAAAATATAGTCTTAAATTTGCTTTTAGTTTTTTAGTTTCTAAAATTACTATTTCCTAAAAAAAACTAATTTTTAAGGTAAAATCATTATTTTTTTGGAAGGTAAAAGGATTTGGGGTTTTGCATAACACTTTTTCTTAGCCATAATAATTGTGAGTGAGAAAACTCATAATACCTTGAATCAAGTTTACATGCATTCAATTGATCAGTTTCATCAATGGATGGGTATCAGTAGGTTCGACATAACAATAGCTCCACTAGTATTCTCTATCCACTTTTCCAATATATCCATCCAAATTATTTGAGATAAATATCTAGAACCATGGTTTTTAATGACTCTTTTCTGTTTTTGCAGGTGGTATTGGAATCTATGCACATTTGGAGCGATCGTCAACAATCAATTCCCAGGTTAATATGAATCAATTTATTTGAAAGTTTGTGTGGATTTCTATTCATGGATGTGTTGTTGTTGCAACTACTTCCCCAATTTTTTTACATTTTAGGGCCCCTCCTTCCATTTTTAATTTTTAAAGCATGCTTACACTTGTTTCCCAACTCAGATAGTCCCCCCTGCATACCTATTCTTTCCTGGAAGCTTGAGCAGAAGGATTTTCCTAAGCCTGAAGTGTCATTTTGGTAAAAATTCCTTAGGCATGACCTTGGAAACATTCCTTACATAAAAAGTTCACTATTGATTTCATATCAATGGATGAGAATCGCTCCAACATAGATCAACAGTCTAGGAAATAGTGGAAGTAGAAAAGTGAAAGAGAAAAAGATCAAGTTTCGATTGTGAAAAGTTTAAGTTCCACTTTCTACTTTCCGTAGATTGAGATCCAAAGATCATGGGGGATTCTGCACAAATCAACGGCCAAGAAAAATCGGAAGTGAAAAAGAGGAAGAGTAAAGATCAAATTTTGGTCATGAAAAAGTTATATTTTCTCTTTCCGCAGATCAATAGTCCATAAGGCTTCCGTGAATATCGATGAAGCGGAAAGGTGGAAGCGGAAAGTTAGAAGTTTAACATCAAAAAAAGTTGGAAACTTGTGATCCACAATCCACTTTCCACAGATCAATAGTCTAGACATATCCCACATAGGATTGACGGTGTAGAAAGGTTGCTACAGAAATCCAAATTGTGGAAGTTAGAATGTAAATTTGGTGAGTCCCCGTGATCTAACAAATCAAATCAAACTCGATCCATTCTTTGAGATGCTCTGAGCCATTCAATCTCTATGTTGGTTTTTTTACTATGAACCATTGAGGAAACTGAGAAATTTCCTCTTAAAGATTAAATTATATAAAATTGCTTCCGTGACAAGGTGCTGGCCATTATCCCTTTTAATCAATGCATATCATTAAATTGAAGATAGTATGAATTATTGTTGTTTCCATATCAGTAATAAATGGTTTAATTATATTAGAGCTATATTTGGTATTCTTTCTATTGTGAATGTGATTATTGTGTTGGTATAACTATCTGTAAGACTTATATGAACATTTTCAGCATATTACTATGAACTCTAAATTTGCTCCCTGTGGGGATAGAATAGATTAGTTTTAGATTTAGATTAGATATGTATTTATCTTAGGCATATGGATTTCATTCTTTAAGAAAAAAATCACATAAACGGTGGACTAGGTCATAACTAGTAAAATATTTAAGCAAATTCATCTACGGTAGTCGGGCCGTAAACTAGACGCATTCCCCACACCAAACGGTGTATGATCTAATTGGGATTGTTCACCGGGGAGAATCCCTTTTGTTAGTACCTGGGATATTTCCAGGCATCAACAGATTTGGTGCTAGAAGGAGGGCCACTAGTGCATGGATGGTAGAGGAAATCCATTTTTCAGAGAAGGTTACACTGGAACAACATCCAAAAATATTTTCCCTGAAGATTTTATTCCTGAATTTAAAGAACAAGAATAGATAAGCTCTAGGGAAGAAGAATCAGAATGTTTGTACATTGTCATATTTGAGGATTATATTAGTTTAGGTGACATACAAGATCTTAAGTCAAGAACTTGGGGGGTTGAAAGTTATTCCCACGTTACCTAGAAGAAAGCTTCCAAGAAAGTAGCCTCATACACTAAGGATTCAATTCTTGTGGAAAATTTGGAAGAACTGGTAGATCCATCCATCCAAGAAATTATTCAGCCTCTGGATCAGTTGGGTCCAAAATCCCCTACAGCTTTAGTATTTAGTCAATATCGACCACAATATCCACCTCGAATTATGGCTGGTAGTGTTAATTAACCCGCATGGAGAGCAAGAACGCCACTCCACCTGGTTGCTCCATTGCATGATTTACCTAAGCAACTAAAAATAGTATTACCAAAATTTGATCCTAGAAAGGGTGTTTCTGCTGAAGATCACTTAAAGAGTTCTTATATGGCTTTGAACCTTTTAAATGTTGAATATGAAGATGTCATTTGCATAATTTTTCCATATAATTTTGAACCTAAAGTATCTGCATGGTACTTTAGTTTGAAAGATAATTCAGTAGTAAATTGGGTTGGTTTTGAAAAGGCATTCTTAGGGAAATTTGGAAACCAGAAAACTGTAGCCACTCTCATGAAAAAATTACTGTCTATGAGGATGGAAAAGAAAGAAAAGGTCCAAGACTTTAATCAGAGATTCACCACTTTATTGAATAGCTTCAGTGCTACCACAAAACAAGTTGATGAGTCTCTAATATAATATTATACTACAACACTTGATCCACCAATAACAATGTTTGTAAAAAGGGTTGGTAAAGTTACATTGGTAGAAAACTATGAAGAAGCCAAGAAAGTAGAGGCAGATCTGGATAGTATCACAAAGTATACTCTAGAACATGAGTTAAAACATACCACAAGCAAAATTCCTTTGTTGTTAACTAAGCCCAAACAAGAATGCTCTAATGAGCTAAAAAATGTGGTGAAAATGGTGCAGAAATTGTCAAACAAGGTAGTATAATTGGAAAAGGATAAGGGAGCTAGTTCTTATAGAAATCCATTCAACCCTTATTACAAAAAAAAAGGAAGAGAGTGAATAGCCCCGACCACCTATGCATAATTCTACTATTTCAAATTTTAATGAAGTAGGCATGGATCATTTCTATACTTTTCACCAAGAACATCATTCTGAAAAAATTTGTCCACAATAGATAAATTCAATGATTTTGGTTATGAATCAATTGTTAGATGCCCAATTGGAATATATTGAAGAAGAAGAATCCCATACTAATGATCCAGAACAAATGAACGAATAAAGCACTATGGTATTATGGGATTGGGTGCCTAATTTGGGGCTAAGTGAAGATGAACCTACTAAGGAAATTCAAGTGTCACAATTTAATGTTACAACTAGAAGTAAGAGGCTGGTAGTGGATGAAAGTCTAGTACTGCCTAAAATAAGGAAGATAAAAGAAACCTTTAAGAAAATTCTCAGTACTACTCAACCAAAACTTGAGTCTAATCCGGTAAACATAAAAGAGACAATCCCATTAGTCAATAAATCTATGAAGACAGTGATAAATAAATCAGAAGGTACTAGAAAAGGTTTGGTAGAACATGATATGAGGTATAATATTGTAGAGGATATTAAGAAAACAAAATAAAATATTTCTCTATTTGAACTATGTAATTTTCCTCAGCAAAAGAGGAAACTTTTAGAATATTTTGATTCACAACCTAATAGTATCCTAGAAGCCATTGAATCCAATGATGAAGTAAATGAAGCAAACATTAGAGGAAAATATAAATCTCAAACTTTACCTTTTCTGATATCATTTGAGATTTTTAATCATAATGTACATAACTGATTGGTAGACTCTAGTCCCTCCTTAAATGTCATGCCACTTTAAATATGTAAAAATATTAAAGGCCAACCCACACCATCCCCCTCTCAGATCATTCAACTGGATAGGCCTATTGTTAAAGTCATAGGGGAAATGAAAGAAGTGTTGATTCAATTATTTGCAGACCCTAGAGTGTCAATTCATAGATATCATGGTGGTTGATATGTTGAAATCTTATGGATTAATTTTAAGTAGGGACTGGTCAACGAAACTAAATGGTTACTTAGCAACCGATTGGTCTCAAATGTGGCTTCCATATAATAATAGTGAAAACCAAATTAAAATACTTAGGGAACCACATATGAAGTATAATGTAACTCAGTTAGAAGGGAAGAATGAATCTTTGAACTTCTTGTCTTCGGTTTTGGGAAATTACTTTTTGGAGCCTGAACCAGGAAATTGTGAAGCCAAACAAGTTAGTCGAGAATCAAATAGGCAGTCCAATCATCTTCGATTTTCACAGACTGATGATATTGATTGTAATATAAAATACTTAGTTACTAATGTAGGAGATGCTACTAACTCTGTAGATTTAGAATATATGTTTTGGATTTTATATTTTGATGTAAAATGTACAAATAACACTAGTGGATATGAAGCTCTAGGTCTGAAAAGGGATATTGAATTAAATGTAAACGATCTTAAATTTTTTGGTAATTCTGGAGAAAATCCTTTTCAGCAACAACTCAGAGAAACACACCCTAAACTAGAGCCTTTGATCATAAAGGAGATAAGGAAGCTTGGTTCAGTTCTTGAGTAGTAATTTACGTAGGATCTAGAAACCCTTTGTACATAAATAAACTTGCTTTTATTGATTTTGTTTTCCATTTTGTTTATTCTCCTATTTGTTTCACCTTATTTCATAGCCTTGGTTTGTTTTCTTTTAATAAACTAGCTCAAATTTGGACGCTTGAAAGTATAGGCTTAGGCATCTGATTAAACTCAAAATATTTGGATGTCAGGAATTGCTTAGAGGAAAGAGAAAATGGTAAAGTTCGATCATAATCAGATTCTTTAACTATTGACAGGCGATGGAAAGGGAAGCTAGTATGCAATCCCACTATTATCTCTAAGGTTGTTTGCCCTTTTTACCTTAAGATCTTTGATTGTGATGTGTTTTTGTTTTTAAATTGTTGCCTTGTTTTAAACCTTATGTTTGATTAAACGTTATTATGGTTTTCTTTTAGTATTCTGAATCATCAAAATCTTCACTCATTAGTCATGAACCTATATATGTGCAAGATATTTTATATTATATAGTGGACTGTTAAAACTGGCAGCATTATCCAAACTGGCAGCATTTCACTTACTGGCAGCAGAGTTTCAAAGGATATTTCATTAAAAAGTTTGTTATTTATAAGTACCGTGGAATATAAAGGGGTAATAAACTATGGTTATTTTCATGATTATTTGGCATTCGGTATGAATATGCTTTAAAGGCGCCCCTGTCCATAAAATGATGGGTTTTATTGTGTCATTTATGGAATTGTACACCTCTTCTCATTTTGAAATTTAAACCCTACATGCAATGAATGTTAGTACTGATCGTGGCAGAGTCGACTTAATTCATCCTTTTCCCTAAAAATCTGTCTCATTTTTTTGCTGGTTAACTGGAGAAGGACATTCAGAGAGCCATTTGTATACTATCAATGTTCATTGATCACGAACAACAACATTAGGGTTTGCAGCAGATAGGGTTTGTTTTCAAACTCTGATAGATTTTATGTTAAAAGGGACAGATTACATCATATATGTTTCCCTGCATATCAAAGAAAGCGGTTGCAACAAAAAAATTCCCTGTTTAAAGCAGTATAGTGTCAAGGGTTTTAAATGTCGAAGACAGCAGAGGAAGAAGATCCAGAGGTTGTGGTAAAAAGAAAGCCAGGAGGTTTCATTTGCAGGTTAGAGAAAAACAATACAGACTAGATAATGAAATTTCCCAGGTCATTTAAATTAATGAAGAAGGCCGGATCGTTTAACTTTTGTGAGAAATTCCAAGGTTACCACTCACGGGTAACCATGATATTTATTAAAAATTATAGAGATGAAAAGGTTCCGTTCGAAAGCTTGACAGTTAGGGTAAACGATGATTCTATTGTTGAGGCAATATATGTTCCGGCACAGGGGGAAAAATGGTTTAAACAACAGGATATCCAAGGAGATTACAGTGAGTTTTTGATGCCAGGATTTGAGAAGCTAGATTGGAAAAATGGTATCCATGTTAGCAAAATGAAGCCAAGCTGGATGATTCCTTTAGAGATGATACAAAACTATATCACATGCGATGGAAGGTATGACAGAGTGCTTAAATTCCATTTAAAGTTGCTGATGCACATTAATGGAAGTATATGGATCAACCTCCGATTTTATTTATTAAAAATCCTTCAAAAGATGATTTCTAGGGTTCAGGGCCATCTCGAGCATACTACTCGATCTGTCTATCATCAGATCTTAATTAAGCTATTAATATTATCATAGTTGCGTAAGGAGGGAAGAAAATGGGAATATCTATTGACAGAGCTAGGGTTTAAATACAACCCTAAGGAGAAAGGGAAGAGGATGATGGAAGATTCAGACCAGCAAACAACAAGCCCTAAAAAAACAGTTCAAACTGTTGAAAAAGAAGGAAAGAATACTACAGAGAAACCCATCCAGGAAGGTTTGTGTCCTGAAGCTTCCTACACAAATGAAAACCCTGAAAAACTAAGTGTTATTCTTAAAAGTATAGCCTCAAAAAGTGAAATGCGTAAACAGTTATTGAAGATAGAGAAGCCAAGAACTAGGCTAAGAAAGAAGCTGCAGACAGAGAAAAGATCAACACATGAAAATGCCATGGAATTTGTAATGATAGATGATGCTCGTAGTGAAGAAACTATACATACATCAAAGGATCAGTATTGTGCAGATATTGAGAGGTTTATTGATATTCAAGGAATTGCAGGGTCTATACCTGAAGCTTTTTGCACAAACAAGCAAGTTAATTCAGATGATGGTTTAGCATCAAAGACTCTACAGGAAGAAGAAGTCCATGTAAAAGAATAAGACGTGGAAATATCTTCATAGCTAAACCAAGTTAAGAAGTCTATGCAAACATACAAAGAACAAACCACGTATCTGCGAAAAATTTGAATGAAAAGTTGATGGTAGCCAACAAGAAACTTCGTGAAGATCTGGAGGATAAGGAGACAGAATATCAAAAGTTCCTGATAATTTCTAAAGATATTTTAAGGGAAAAACGAGTTATTTAGAAACAACTGGAACTCATCAAAGCTCAGAATAAGGAGGACAACAAAGATGCTGAATTCGCCAGAATGCAGAAGCGTTTCCAGGTTTTTAGTGATTTAGCTATATTAGCAGAGGCTTCCAAAAGCCTTTAGAAGTTGAATTGTAGTTTGCTTTTGAAGTTATGTTGTTTATTTGACAGATGTATTTTCTATATTACACGTGTACTTGAATACTGTTTAAAAGGGATTGACTTCCCTATTCTTGAGAAGGTTCGATCCATAGATATAGGATCTTATAGTTAGCCTAAAGAAACATATATTTTGTATTTAAGGGGAGTCTCTAGAAGAGACAAAGGGGGTTGGAATTTTTGGAGTTATGAATTTCCAGTTTTGATCACTCTCTGTATGAAATAAAATACTCTACATCTTCAATATAGGTTCTACCTTGAATGAGTATGATTATGATTTGTCTGTGTGTGTTATGAATTGTGTTTCTTGTAATTTATCATGTATATCGTCCATTGAATTCCATTGCAGTGATTCTTATGTTGAAATACAAATATCATTTATACTTTTAAAAAATAGAGGCAGTTTCATTTCATGACTTCATGATCGTAGTTACTGGGATATTGGATCTTGTATCTTGTTTTATGTTATAAAGTTCCTGTATGATTTTGTGATTCTCTTATAGCTCTCATGACATACCAGCCTAGTTCTTTGATAATTGTGTGATTTTCCAATAGCTTTGATTTCATACCATCTTGGTTTTCATTTTGAGATTATTGATTTATATTTTTGAAAAAGATTTCCTTAAGCTTAAACTGCTGTAGTCTAGGTTCAACTTTAGGGATAACATCTTCTGGCTCCGTTGCCAGGGACGGACAAAGGAAAGTATATATTCCTTGGGTAATTGACATTTTCATGAAACTGATTTTGCAGGGTGAACAAAATCATTCAAATCTGATACGGACTACATTCAGTCACCTTTAAAAATTTAAAGTGGCTTCAAAAAAGATAGGAACTCGAGGAAATCCCTCAACCCCTTTGAATCCAGGAGTCTCCGATCGTGAGTAGTTGTTAAAGGAGGCTAGGAGAATTTAATTTCTACTTCATCAGAAAAATTTAAACAGCCTGCAGAATTGGAGATCCCTGAATCTTCATCTATTCCAGTTCCTTCTTTTAACCCACATTCAAAAAAAAGAAGAGAAGAATTAGACCTGTTATTTACCCCTTCCCAAATTGACAATTTTCGTATCTTTACAAATCCTTTGCTGTTAGAGAAGGTTAAACTTGAAGAATTGCAAATAGAAGCTTCTTCTTTATTTTCAAGCCATATTCCTTTGGTTAAGACCATCCCAGTGAATCAATCAAATCTTGGTAGTTTGTCTCCCTTATCACAACAGTCAAGCAGCCTTCAGTCTAATACAAATTTGAACATTTTCAATCCTAGAATGGCTCACCCTCAAAATTGAATGACTGCTATGGTGGTAGCAAGATATGCCCCACTTGTTTTACCCCAGCCTCTCAATGCTCTCCCAGCAAGAGATTATCAAAAGTACCTTCCAAGGTTTAATGGCCAAGGAGATGCTACTGCAGAAGAACACTGGAATACATTCTGTAGTTATGCAGACAATCATGATTTTGAACATGAGGATGTTTGGTTGAGGGTTTTTGTTCAAAGTTTAGATGGTGAGGTTAGAAAATGGTTTAGGGAATTACCACCAAACTCCATAGATGGCATAGATGCTTTAGAATAAGCATTTATGAGACAGTGGGGGGACACTAAAGACTATTTGTATTACATGACAGAGTTTGGATCATTAAAGAGAAAAAAGGATGAAGCTGTGGGAGACTTTTCCAAAAGATTCAACAAAATGTACAGTAGGATTCCAACTGAAATAAAACCTACTGAGACAGCAGCAAAGTCAACTTATGCAAACTCATTTGATTATGAGTTTTCTTTGCTTTTAAGAGAAATAAAATCTGTGTCACTTCAAAACATGCAAAATGCAGCATTAGAAGTAGAGTCAAATATTTTGGCCTCAAATAAACTAAAAGAGGAAACAGAACACCAAATTGTTGAAAAAAATGGTAAAAAAGAAATCATTACATCCATCCATACAGGAAGATCATTAGATAGCAAAATGGATGAAATGAATAAAATCATAAAAGGTTTGTCTGCTAAGATTGATAGGTTGGAAATGGGAAATAGAAATCAAAATAAACCCATACCTGAAGGTGAAAGAAATCAGAATTAGTTTAGAAGACATTTTTCTCTTAGGTTCTTGCCAAGAGAAAGACGAAATAATGATCTGCAGAGAGACAGCTGAGAAAATGAAGAACAAAGGATTCAACCTCCTTTTCAAAATAATAATGTCAGAGATGATGAATCATATGAAATAGATGAAGGGGAGTTAGATGGTTTGGAAGAGGAAGAACATAATATTAGTCAATGTGATGGTGATTCTTTCTCTCATTTTTTGACTAGATCTGATTATCAGTATGCTACAGAAATAGATCATTATGAAGAAGATAATTTTCAAATGTCTATGCCTGATGTATGTCAGGAAATGCCACAAAAATCATATGGTCTAATATCCGGGGTAAAACATGCAACACAAGCTAAAAAATTGGTGAAAGCTCTTCCTCTTAAACAAGCTATGTCTGCACATCAGAAACAAATTGTACATGAAAGAAAAGATGAAGTTGTAAATCCTGAGGAGATGAATAAATCTGTAAGTGGTTTCAGTTTCGAGCATGAGCTTAATAAAGTGAAAATCCCTGTGCCTTTAACAGAATTGATTAAGAGTAAATTTTACAGGGAAGCATCTTGTAATACTTTTAGAAATGTATTGAATTCTAATCCTATCACATCTAATGAGATCAATTTGCAGGATGAAAAACCTACTATCATTCTACGGTCAAAAACTTTTAATTAGCCTGATGACAATTTAGAATATCCTCCTCCTTTTTATATAACCTTTTCAATACATGATCAACTATTGCATAATTGTCTACTAGATTCAGGGGCTTCACATAATCTCATGCCAAAAACAGTCATGGAAGCTTTAGGACTGAGTGTTATTAAACCATACCATGATTTTTATGCATTTGAATCTAGGGCATTGAAATGTATTGGGGTAATCAAGGACTTGGTGGTGAATTTAACCCAGGTACCTATGAAGAGTGTACTGATGGATATAGTTGTAGCAGATATTTCTCCTAAATTTGGTATGTTATTGTCTAGATCCTGGGCAAATAAAGTGGGAGGAACTCCGCAGATGGATCTTTCATATGCTACAATCCCAATATTTGGAGGAGAATTCAGAAGACTTTACAGAGAGGTACAGATGGAATATTTGGTAAGTGATAGTAGACACCCTAATAATCATCCGATCTATTCAATTGATGAAAATTTTGGTTCTTGTATATTGCAATTAAATGATGAAACTGAAGGGGTTTTACAAGTGCAAAAAGATATTCCAGTTCAGGTAAAGAAAGAGGAACCAAATGGATTGTGGCAGATGTATTTTGATGGTGCATCAAGTAAAGAGGGGGCAGGAGCAAGAGTATTATTGATTTCAGCTGGAGGTGAGGTTATTTCCCTTATGTACAAATTGGAATTTAAAACAACAAGTAATACTACTGAATATGAGGCCTTGATTCTTGGGTTAAGAGCAGCAAAAGACTTGGGTATTAAAGAACTTGCTGTATTTGGCGACTACGAATTAGTTATTCAGCAAGTAAAAAGGGTTTACCAAGTAAAGCAGTATTTATTGAAAGTTTATAGGAATGAGGTCTGGGATCTAATTGAAAATTTCTTCATAGCCTTCAATATCACTTTTGTCCCAAGAGAATAAATTGAGACAGCTGATTCCCTAGCTTTAGCAACAGCCTATTTCAAGGTTCCAAAGGTAACTCATTTGAAATACCCAATAGATGTAAGATACAGACCTGCTGTCCCAGATAATATCAAACATTGGAAAGTTTTTAATGATGATCAGGAAATAAAAGAATTTCTGGAATTAGTAGGTGAATTCTCAAATGATACAGTTGATCATGAACAAGATTTAGAATGGGTAGAAAATGAACCTTGTAGAAATAATTCAATTGCTGATCACAAAATTGTTGAGTTAAAAGGGAATTTCATTCCTAAACGACTTGTTCCTTTAGAAAGATTGTTTTCAAAAGATGATACACTGATAAAACCCACTCTACAGACTACTGAGGACAATGTTTTGGAGTATAATATTGGTTTTGAAAATCAGCCTAAGATGATAAAATTGTCAAAATTGCTATCAGATGAAGAAAGAAGAAAATATATTGGTTTGCTGAAAGAATACAAGGATATTTTTGCTTGGTCATATCATGATTTAAAAACATATGATACCAGCATAATTCAGCACAAAATTCCTCTAAAACCAAATAATAAGTCTTTTAAACATAAGCTTAGAGGGCTTAACCCAGCATTACTGCCAATAATTGAAAAAGAGGTAAAAAAACTACTAGATGCAAAAATTATTGTGCCTCTAAGGTATTCATCTTGGGTTACGAATTTGGTGCCTGTACATAAGAAGAATGGAGAGATAAGAATATGTGTAGACATCCGTAACTTGAATAGATCTTGTCTCAAGGATAACTACTCATTACCAAAAATAGATCAGATTTTGCAAAGGGTTGTAGGTTCTCACAAAATTTCAATGATTGATGGATTTTCTGGTTATAACCAGATTGCAATTCAGCCGGAGGATCGAGAAAAAAGAGCATTTACTACTCCATGGGGGACCTTTATGTATGAAAAAATTCCCTTTGGCCTCATGAATGCAAGTGCTACTTTTCAGAGGGCTATGGATATAGGTTTTGTGGGTGAAAATGAAAAGTTTGTAGTGATATACCAAGAACACATCACAGTCTTTTCTAAGTCTGATGAAGATCATCTTAAACATTTGAGACAAATTTTTATTAAATGCAGAAAGCTTGGTTTATCACTAAACCCAAAAAAGTCTCACTTTTCCCTGACAGAAGGCAAATTGTTAGGCCATATTATTTCTACTGAAGGAATAAGGATAGATCCAGAGAGAGTCAAGGCTATCTTAAAAATCAGCATTCCTAGAAATAAAAAGAAATTCAATCTTTTATTGGAAAAATCAACTTTTTAAGATGGTTTATTCCCAATTTTGTAGAAATAATAAAGCATATCACTCAGATGCTTAAGAAAGATAGGGAAGTTAAGTGGTCTAACCAAGCTAAACAAGCATTTGAAGCCATAAAACAAGAATTAATAGAATCCCCAGTTTTGATGGCTCCTGATTATACAAAAGATTTTGCAATCTTCTCATTTGCATCAGAATACACTATAGCTGTTGTATTATTACAAAAGAACTCAGATAATTTGGAACAGCCAATTTCATTCTTCAGTAAAACATTAAGAGACTCGGAGCTGAAATATAATATAATGGAAAAGCAAGCATATGCCTTAGTTAAAGCTCTTAAATTCTTCAGAATATATGTTTTACATTCTAAGGTTTTGGAATATGTTCCAAATTCAGCAGTCAAGGAGATTTTAGCATAGCCTGACAGTGAAGGAAAAAGAGGCAGATGGATAGCTAAGGTCATGGAGTATGACGTAGAAATTAAACCAAAAAAGTTGGTAAAAGGCCAGGGATTAGCTAAACTTCTGACAGAATCAAATTGTCAGGTTTTAAATCTTCATGTGATGGTAGAACAATCAGAGCAGGTTACGGCAACAGAACATAGTAAGTAGTAGGTTTATAACAGGTATGGTGAGTCTGATTGGTATAAAGATGTTGTATATTTCCTTTTGTGTTTACAATGCCCTCTCGAATTGAATAGAAATGAATGCAAATCATTAAAACTAAAAGCAATGAAGTACTTTTTAATAGATCATATTTTGTACTGGAAGGATCTAGGAGGAATATTGTTGAAATGTTTGGAGAAGTTCGAAGTTGATGCCGTTGTTGCAGAATTGCACAGTGGAGTTTGTGGAGGGCACAAGTACTGGAAGGAAATTGTATTTAAAATCCTGAGAGCAAGATATTGTTGGCCCACCCTTTTCTCAGATGTATATCATCAGGTTAGATCATGTGTGGAATGTCAAATGTTTGCAAGTAAGCATAAGCTTCAGTCCTTACCTTTGAAACCTATTTCAGTGAATGGTCCATTTCAGCAGTGGGGTCTAGACTTCATCGGTGAAATTCATCCTCCCTCTAGTGGACAGCATAAATGGATTCTAATTGCTACTGATTTTTTCACTAAATGGGTGGAAGCAGTTCCTACAAGGAGAGAAACTGAACAAGTCATAATTACTTTCCTTCAAGAAAACATTCTGGGTAGATTTGGATGCCCTAGGAAATTAGTTATTGATAATTCTCCTACTTTTAAATAAAAAAAGATGGTGAACTTCTATCAGGAAAATCATATTAGCTTAAAACAGTCCACAACATACTACCCATAGGGAAATGGATTAGCAGAATCCAGTAACAAAAATATTGTAAACAGTATCAAGAAAATGCTATTTGAAAACAAAAGGAGTTGGGATACCAAACTAAAATTTGCTCTTTGGGATGATAGAGTAACAATTAAAAAGTCAATTGGGACATCCCCTTTCCAATTGGTATATGGAATTGATGTTGTTTTTCTTGTTCAATTAGTGACCCCAGTCATTAATTTTATGCACGAAATAAAAGAAGAACCAGATGATATAAGAAGAAAAATATTTCAGATAGTTCAGTTGTAGCAGGAGAGGGAAGCTATCAAGGATACAACTAAGAGACATCAAAGAAGAATGAAGGAAAGATTTGATAAAAAAGTTAAAAAAGAGATGTTTGCAGTTGGTGACCTCGTTCTCAAGTGGGATGCACGAAAGGAAGAAAAAGGTAAGCATGGGAAGTTTGGAAATTTATGGACAGGGCCTTTTTCAGTGATAAAAATCCTTGGAAACAATACTTTTGTCTTACAAAATCTGAAAGGTGAAGAGATTGCAGGTCCAGTCAATGGATGTTTCTTAAAGCATTTTTACACATATTGAAAGACAAAGTGTTATTGTACATATTCACTGTATATATCATTTTTGCTTCAAATAAGACTCCAACCCAACAAGACAGAAATGACTTTAGCAGGTTTCTGAATGCGCTGGTCAACATGTTCTCAAATTTTCACAAGAAAATTTTGTCCCCAGATGGAGCCAGATGTTATCTCTAAGGTTGTTTTCCCTTTTTACCTTAAGATCTTTGATTGTGATGTGTTTTTGTTTTTAAATTGTTGCTTTGTTTTACACCTTATGTTTGATTGAACATTATTATGGTTTTCTTTTAGTCTTCTGAATCATCAAAATCTTCACTCATTAGTCATTAACCTATATATGTGCAAGAGATTTTATATTATATAGTGGATTGTTAAAACTGGTAGCATTATCCAAACTGGCAGCATTTCATGAACTAGCAGCATTTCACTTACTGGCAACAGAGTTTCAAAGGATATTTCATTAAAAAGTTTGTTATTTATAAGTACCATGGAATATAAAGGGGTAATAAACTATGGTTATTTTCATGATTATTTGGCGTTCAGTATGAATATGCTTTAAAGGCACCCATATCCATAAAACGATGGGTTTTATCGTGTCATTTATGGAATTGTACACCTGTTCTCATTTTGAAATTTAAACACTACATGCAATGAATGTTAGTATTGATCCTCACAGAGTCGACTTAATTCATCATTTTCCCTAAAAATCTGTCTCATTATTTTGTTGGTTAACTTGAGAAGGACATTCAAAAAGCCATTTGTATACTGTCAATGTTCATTGATCACGAACAGCAACATTAGGGTTTGAAGCAACTAGGGTTTGTTTTAAAACTCTGATAGATTTTATGTTAAAAGGGCCGGATTACATCATATACGTTTCCCTGCATCTCAAAGCAAGCGGTTGCAGCAAAAAAAATCCCCGTTTAAAGCAGTATAGTGTGAAGGGTTTTAAATGTCGAAGACAGCAGAGGAAGAAGATGCAGAGGATGTGGTAAAAAGAAATCCAGGAGGTTTCATTCGCAGGTTAGAGCAAAAAAATACAGACTGGATAATGAAATTTCCCAGGTCAACTAAATTAATGAAGAAGGCCGGATGGTTTAACTTCTGTGAGAAATTGCAAGGTTACCACTCATAGGTAACCATGATATTTATTAAAAATTATAGAGATGAAAAGGTTCAGTTGGAAAGCTTGGCAGTTAGGGTAAATGAGGATTCTATTCCTGAGGAAATAGATGTTTCGACACAGGGGGATAAATGGTTTAAACAAGAGGATATCCAAGGAGATTACAGTGAGTTTTTGATGCCAGGATTTGAGAAGCTAGATTGGAAAAATAGTATCCATGTTAGCAAAATGAAGCCAAGCTAGATGATTCCTTTAGAGATGATACAAAACTATATCACATGCGATGGCAGGTATGATAGAGTTCTTAAATGCCATTTAAATTTGTTGATGCACATTAATAGAAGTATACAGATCAACCTCCCATTTTATTTATTAAAAATCCTTCAAAAGATGATTTCTAGGGTTCAGGGCCATCCCGAGCATACTGCTCGATCTGTCTATCATCAGCGCTTGCTTAAGCTATTAATCTTATCACAATTGCATAAGGAGGGAAGAACATGGGAATCTCTATTGACAGAGCTAGGGTTTAAATACAACCCTAAGGAGAAAGGGAAGAGGATGATGGAAGATTCAGACCAGCAAACAACAAGCCCTAAAAAACCAGTTCAAACTGTTGAAAAAGAAGGAAAGAATACTACAGAGAAACCCATCCAGGAAGGTTTGTGTCCTGAAGCTTCCTGCACAAATGAAAACCCTAAAAAACTGAGTGGTATACTTAAAAATATATCCTCAAAAAGTGAAATTCATAAACAGTTATTGAAGACAGAGAAGCCAAGAACCAGGCTAAGAAAGAAGCTGCAGACAGAGAAAAGATCAGCACATGAAGATGCCATGGAAGTTGTAATGATAGATGATGCTCGTAGTGAAGAAACTGTACATACATCAAAGGATCAGTATTGTGCTGATATTGAGAGGTTTATTGATATTCAAGGCATTGCAGGGTCTATACCTGAAGCTTTTTGCACAAACAAGCAGTTTAATTCAGATGATGGTTCAGCATCAAAGACTCTACAGGAAGAAAAATTCCATGTAAGAGAAGAAGACGTGGAAATATCTTTAGAGCTAAACCAAGTTAAGAAGTCTTTGCAAACATACAAAGAAAAAACCACATATCTGCAAAACATTAATGAAAAGTTGATGGTAGCCAACAAGACACTTCGTGAAGATCTGGAGGATAAGGAGACAGAATATCAAAAGTTTCTAATAATTTCTAAAGATATTCTAAGGGGAAAACAAGTTATTCAGAAGCAGCTAGAACTCATCAAAACTCAGAATAAGGAGGACAACAAGGACACTGAATTCGCCAGATTGCAGAAGCGTTCCCAGTTTTTGAGTGATTTAGCTATATTAGCAGAGGCTTCCAGAAGCCTTTAGAAGTTGAATTGTAGTTTGCTTTTGAAGTTATGTTGTTTATTTGACAGATTTATTTTCTATATTACACTTGTACTTGAATATTGTTTAAAAGGGATTGACTTCCCTATTTTTTAGAAGGTTCGATCCATAGATATAGGATCTTATAGTTAGCCTAAAGAAACATATATTTTGTATTTAAGGGGAGTCTCTAGAAGAGACAAAGGGGGTTGGAATTTTTGGAGTTATGAATTTCCAGTTTTGATCACTCTCTGTATGACATAAAATTCTCTACATCTTCAATACAGGTTCTACCTTGAATGAGTATGATTATGATTTGTCTGTGTGTGTTATGAATTGTGTTTCTTGTAATTTATCATTTATATGGTCCATTGAATTCCATTGCAGTGATTCTTATGTTGAAATACAATTATCCTTTATACTTTTAAAAAACAGAGGCAGTTTCATTTCATGACTTCATGATCATAGTTACTGGGAAATTGGATCTTGTATCTTGTTTTATGTTATACAGTTCCTGTATGATTTTTTTATTTTCTTATAGCTCTCATGACATACCAGCCTAGTTCTTTGATAATTTTGTGATTTTCCAATAGCTTTAATTTCATACCAGATTGGTTTTCATTTTGAGATTATTGATTTATATTTTTGAAAAATATTTCCTTAAGCTTAAGCCCCTGTAGTCTAGGTTCAACTTTAGGGATAACATCTTCTGGCGCCGTTGCCGGGGACGGACAAAGGAAAGGATATCTTCCCTGGGAAATCGATATTTTCATGAAACTGATTTTGCAGGGTGAACAAAATCAGTCAAATCTGATACGGACTACATTCAGTCACCTTTTAAAAGTTACAGTGGCTTCAAAAAAGATAGGAACTCGAGGAAATCCCTCATCCCCTTTGAATCCAATAGTCTCAGATCCTAAGTAGTTGTTAAACAAGGCTAGGAGATATTTAATTTCTACTCCATCAGAAAAATTTAAATAGCCTGCAGACTTGGTGGTTCCTGAATCTTCATCTATTCCAGTTCCTTCTTTTAACCCACATTCAGAGAAAGGAAGAGAAGAGTTAGACCTATTATTTACCCCTTCCCAAATTGACAATTTCCATATCTTTACAAATCCTTTGCTGTTAGAGAAGGTCAAACTTGAAGCATTGCAAACATAAGCTTCTTCTTTATTTTCAACCCATATTCCTTTGATTAAGACCATCCCAGTGAATCAATCAAATCTTGGTATTTTGTCTCCCTTATCACAACAGTCAAGCAGCCTTCAGTCTAATACAAATTTGAACATTTTCAACCCTAGAATGGCTCACCCTCAAAATCGAATGGCTGCTATGGTGGCAGCAAGATATGCCCCACTTGTTTAACCCCAGCCTCTCAATGCTCTCCCAGCAGGCGATTATCAAAAGTACCTTCCAAGGTTTAATGGCCAAGGAGATGCTTCTGCAGAAGAACACTGGAATACATTCTGTAGTTATGCAGACAATCATAATTTTGAACAGGAGGATGTTTGGATGAAGGTTTTTGTTCAAAGTTTAGATGGTGAGGTTAGAAAATGGGTTAGGGAATTACCACCAAACTCCATATATGGCATAGATTCTTTAGAAGAAGCATTTATGAGATAGTGGGGGGACACTAAAGACTATTTGTATTACATGACAAAGTTTGGATCATTAAAGAGAAAAAAGGATGAAGCTGTGGGAGACTTTTCCAAAAGATTCAACAAAATGTACAATAGGATTCTAGCTGAAATAAAACCTACTGAGACAACAGCAAAGTTAACTTATGCAAACTCATTGATCATGATTTTTCATTGCTTTTAAGAGAAAGAAAATCTGTGTCACTTCAAAACATGCAAAATGCAGCATTATAAGTAGATTCAAATATTTTGGCCCCAAATAAACTAAAAGAGGAAACAGAACACCAAATTGTTGACAAAAAAGGTAAAAAAGAAATCATTACATCCAACCATACAGGAAGATCATCAGATAGCAAAATGGATGAAATGAATAAAATCATAAAGAGTTTGTCTGCTAAGATTGATAGGTTGGAAATGGGAAATAGAAATCAAAATAAACCCATACCTGAAGGTGAAAGAAATCAGAATCAGTTTAGAAGAACTTTTGCTCCTAGGTTCTTGCCAAGAGAAAGGCGAAATAATGATATGCAGAGAGACAGGCGAGAAAATGAAGAACAAAAGATTCAACCTCCTTTTCAAAATAATAATGTCAGAGATGATGAATCATATGAAATAGATGAAGGGGAGTTAGATGGTTTGGAAGAGGAAGAACATAATATTAGTCAATGTGATGGTGATTCTTCCTCTCATTTTCTGACTAGATCTGATTATCAGTATGCTACAGAAATAGATCATTATCAAGAAGATAATTTTCAGATGTATATGCCTGAAGTATGTCATGAAATGCCACAAAAATCATATGGTCTAAGATCCGGGGTAAAACATGCAGCACAAGCTAAAAAATCGGTGAAAGCTCTTCCTCTTAAACAATATATGTTTGCAAATCAGAAACAAATTGTAGATGAAAGAAAAGATGAAGTTGTGAATCCTGAGGAGATGAATAAATCTTTAAGTGGTTTCAGTTTCGAGCATGAGCTTAATAAAATGAAAATCCCTGTGCCTTTAACAGAATTGATTAAGCGTAAAGTTTATAGGGAAGCAGCTTTTAAGACTTTTAGAAATGCAGTGAATTCTAATCCTATCACATCTGATGAAATCAATTTGCAGGATGAAAAACCTACTATCATTGTACTGTCAAAAACTTTTGATCAGCCTGATGACAATTCAGAATATCCTCCTCTTTTTATATAACCTTTTCAATACATGATCAACTATTGCATAATTGTCTTCTAGATTCAGGGGCTTCACATAATCTGATGCCAAAAACAGTCATGGAAGCTTTAGGACTGCGTGTTACTAAACCATTCCATGATTTGTATGCATTTGATTCGAGGGAAGTGAAATGTATTGGGGTAATCAAGGACTTGGTGTTGAATTTAACCCAGGTACCTATGAAGAGTGTACTGATGGATATAGTTGTAGCAGATATTTCTCCTAAATTTGGTATGTTATTGTCTAGGTCCTGGGCAAATAAAGTGGGAGGAACTCTGTAGATGGATCTTTCATATGCTACAATCCCAGTATTTGGAGGAGAATTCAAAAGACTTTATAGAGAGGTGCAGATGGCATATTTGGTAAGTGATAGTAGACACCCTAATAATCATCCGATCTATTCAATTGATGAAAATTTTGGTTCTTGTATATTGCAATTAAATGATGAAACTGAAGGGGTTTTACAAGTGCAAAAAGATATTCCAGTTTAGGTAAAGACAGAGGAACCAGATGGATTGTGGCAGATGTATTTTGATGGTACATCAAGTAAAGAGGGGGCAGGAGCAGGAGTATTATTGATTTCAGCTAGAGGTGAGGTTATTTCCCTTATGTACAAATTGGAATTTTAAACAAAAAATAATACTGTTGAATATGAGGCCTTGATTCTTGGGTTAAGAGCAGCAAAAGACTTGGGTATTAAAGAACTTGCTGTATTTGGCGACTCGAAGTTAGTTATTCAGCAAGTAAAAAGGGTTTACCAAGTAAAGTAGTATTTATTGAAAGTTTATAGGAATGAAGTATGGGATCTAATTGAAAATTTCTTCATAGCCTTCAATATCACTTTTGTCCCAAGAGAATATAATGAGACAGCTGATTCACTAGCTTTAGTAGCAGCCTATTTCAAGGTTCCAAAGGTAACTCATTTGAAATACCCAATAGATGTAAGATACAGACCTGTTGTCCCAGATAATATCAAACATTGGAAATTTTTTAATGATGATCAGGAAATAAAAAAAAATTCTGGAATTAGTAGGTGAATTCTCAGATGATACAGTTGATCATGAACAATATTTAGAATGGTTAGAAAATGAACCTTGCAAAAATAATTCAATTGCTAATCACAAAATTGTTGAGTTAAAAGGGAATTTCATTCCTAAAGGACTTGTTCCTTTAGAAAGATTGTTTTCAAAAGATGATACACTAATAAAACCCACTCTGCAGACTACTGAGGAGAATGTTATGGAGTATAATATTGGTTCTAAAAATCAGCCTAAGATGATAAAATTCTCAAAATTGCTGTCAGATGAAGAAAGAAGAAAATATATTGGTTTGCTGAAAGAATACAAGGATATTTTTGCTTGGTCATATCATAATTTAAAAACATATGATACCAGCATAATTCAGCACAAAATTCCTCTAAAACCAAATACTAAGCCTTTTAAACAGAAGCTTAGAAGGCTTAACCCAGCATTACTGCCAATAATTGAAAAAGAGGTAAAAAAACTACTAGATGCAAAAATTATTGTGCCTCTAAGGTACTCATCCTGGGTTGTGAATTTGGTGCCTGTATGTAAGAAGAATGGAGAGATAAGACTATGTGTAGGCTTCCGTAACTTGAATAGATCTTGTCTCAAGGATAACTACTCATTACCAAAAATAGATCGGATTTTGCAGAGGGTTGTAGGTTCTCACAAAATTTCAATGATTGATGGATTTTTTGGTTATAACCAGATTGCAGTTCATCCAGAGGATCAAGAAAAAACAGCATTTACTACTCCATGGGGGACCTTTATGTATGACAAAATGCCCTTTGGGCTCATGAATGTAGGTGCTACTTTTCAAAGGGCTATGGATATAGCTTTTGTGGGTGAAAATAAAAAGTTTGTAGTGATATGCCAAGATGACATCACAATCTTTTCTAAGTCTGATGAAGATCATCTTAAACATTTGAGACAATTTTTTATTAAATGCAAAAAGCTTGGTTTATCACTAAACCCAAAAAAGTCTCACTTTGCCCTAATAGAAGGAAAATTGTTAGGCCATATTGTTTCTACTGAAGGAATAAGGATAAATCCAGAGAGAGTCAAGGCTATCTTAAAAATTAGCATTCCTAGAAATAAAAAAGAAATTCAATCTTTTATTGGAAAAATCAACTATTTAAGATGGTTTATTCCCAATTTTGCAGAAATAATAAAGCATATCACTCAGATGCTTAAGAAAGATAGGGAAGTTAAGTGGTCTAACCAAGCTTGAAGCCATAAAACAAGCATTAATAGAAGCCCTAGTGTTGATGGCTCCTGATTATACAAAAGATTTTGCAATCTTCTCATTTGCATCAGAAGACAATATAGCTGTTGTATTATTACAAAAGAACTCAGATAATTTGGAACAACCAATTTCATTCTTCAGTAAAACATTAAGAGACTCAGAGCTGAAATATAATATAATGGAAAGCAAGCATATGCCTTAGTTAAAGCTCTTAAATTCTTCAGAATATATGTTTTACATTCTAAGGTTTTGGCATATGTTCCAAATTCAGCAGTCAAGGAGATTTTAGCACAGCCTGACAGGGAAGGAAAAAGAGGCAGGTGGATAGCTAAGGTCATGGAGTATGACGTAGAAATTAAACCAACAAATTTGGTAAAAGGCCAGGGATTAGCTAAACTTCTGACAGAAATCAAATTCTCAGGTTTTAAATCTTCATGTGATGGCAGAACAATCAGAGCAGGTTACGGCAACAGAACACAGTAAGCAGCAGGTTTATAACAAGTATGGTGACTCTGATTGGTATAAATATGTTGTATATTTACTTTTGTATTTACAATGCCCTCTCAAATTGAATAGAAATGAATGCAGATCATTAAAACTAAAAGAAATGAAGTACGTTTTAATAGATCAGATTTTGTACTGGAAGGATCCGGGAGGAATATTGTTGAAATGTTTGGAGAAGCCCGAATTTGATGTTGTTGTTGCAAAATTGCACAGTGGAGTTTGTGGAGGGCACAAGTACTGGAAGGAAACTGCATTTAAAATCCTGAGAGTAGGATATTATTGGCCTACCCTTTTCTCAGATGTATATCATCAGGTTAGATTGTCTGTGGAATGTCAAAAGTTTGCAAGTAAGCATAAGCTTCATTCCTTACCTTTGAAACCTTTTTCAGTGAGTGGTCCATTTCAGCAGTGGGGTCTAGAATTCATCAGTGAAATTCATCCTCCCTCTAGTGGATAGCATAAATGCATTCTAACTGCTACTGATTTTTTCACTAAATGGGTGGAAGCAGTTCCTACAAGGAGAGCAACTGAACAAGTCATAATTACTTTCCTTCAAGAAAACATTATGGGTAGATTTGGATGCCCTAGGAAATTAGTAACTGATAATGCTCCTGCTTTTAAATCAAAAAATATGGTGAAATTCTGTCAGGAAAATCATATTAGCTTAAAACAGTCCACACCATACTACCCACAGGGAAATGGATTAGCAGAATCCAGTAACAAAAATATTGGAAACAGTATCAAGAAAATGCTATTTGAAAACAAAAGGAGTTGGGATACCAAACTAAAATTTTCTCTTTGGGCTGATAGAGTAACAATTAAAAAGTCAATTGGGACATCCCCTTTCCAATTGGTATATGGAATTGATGTTGTTTTTCCTGTTCAATTAGTGACCCCAGTCATTAAGTTTATGCAGGAAATAAAAGAAGAACTAGATGATAAAAGAAGAAGAATGTTTCAGATACTTCAGTTGCAGTAGGAGAGGCCCAGCTATCAAGGATACAACTGAGAGACATCAAAGAAGAATGAAGGAAAGCTTTGATTAAAAAATTAAAAAAGAGATGTTTCCAGTTGGTGACCTCGTTCTCAGGTGGGATGCACGAAAGGAAGAAAAAGGTAAGCATGGGAAGTTTGAAAATTTATGGATAGGGCCTTTTTCAGTGATAAAAATCCTTGGAAACAATACTTTTGTCTTACAGAATCTGAAAGTTGAAGAGATTGCAGGTCCAGTCAATGGACGTTTCTTAAAGCATTTTTACACATATTGAAAGACAAAGTGTTATTGTACATATTCACTGTATATATCATTTTTGCTTCAAATAAGACTCCAACCCAATAAGAAGAAATGACTTTAGCAGGTTTCTAAAGGCACTGGTCAACATGTTCTCAAAGTTTCACACGAAAACTTTGTCCCCAGATGGAGCCAGATGTTATATCTAAGGTTGTTTGCCCTTTTTACCTTAAGATCTTTGATTGTGATGTGTTTTTGTTTTTAAATTGTTGCTTTGTTTTACACCTTATGTTTGATTAAATGTTATTATGGTTTTCTTTTAGTCTTCTAAATCATCAAAATTTTCACTCATTAGTCATGAACCTATATATGTGCAAGAGATTTTATATTATATAGTGGATTGTTAAAACTGGCAGCACTATCCAAATTGGCAGCATTTCACTTACTAGCAGCAGAGTTTCAAAGGATATTTCATTAAAAAGTTTGTTATTTATACGTACCATGGAATATAAAGGGGTAATAAACTATGGTTATTTTCATGATTATTTGGCATTCGGTATGAATATGCTTTAAAGGCACCCCTGTCCATAAAATGATGGGTTTTATCGTGTCATTTATGGAATTGTACACCTGTTCTCATTTTGAAATTTAAACACTACATGTAATGAATGTTAGTACTGATCGTGGCAGAGTCGACTTAATTCATCCTTTTCGCTAAAAATCTGTCTCATTATTTTGCTGGTTAACTTGAGAAGGACATTCAGAGATCCGTTTGTATACTGTCAATGTTCATTGATCATGAACAACAACATTAGGGTTTGAAGCAGCTAGGGTTTGTTTTCAAACTCTGATAGATTTTATGTTAAAAGGGCTGGATCACATCTTATATGTTTCCCTATATCTCAAAGCAAGCGGTTGCAGCAAAAAAAATCCATTTTTAAAACAGTATAGTGTGAAGGGTTTTAAATGTCGAAGACAACAGAGGAAGAAGATCCAGAGGTTGTGGTAAAAAGAAAGCCAAGAGGCTTCATTTGCAGGTTAGAGACAAACAATACAGACTGGATAATCAAATTTCCCAGTTCAGCTAAATTAATGAAAAAGGACGGATGGTTCAACTTCTGTAAGAAATTGCAAGGTTACCACTGACAGGTAACCATGATATTTATTAAAAATTATAGAGATGAAAAGGTTCAGTTGGAAAGCTTAATAGTTAGGGTAAATGAGGATTCTATTGCTTCGGAAATAGATGTTTCGGAATAGGGGGAGAAATGATTTAAACAACAAGATATCCAAGGAGATTATAGTGAGTTTTTGATGCCAGGATTTGAGAAGCTAGATTGGAAAAACGGTATCCATGTTAGCAAAAAGAAGCCAGGCTGGATGATTCCTTTAGAGATGATACAAAACTATATCACATGTGATGGCAGGTATGACAGAGTGCTTAAATGCCATTTAAAGTTGCTGATGCACATTAATGGAAGTATACAGATCAACCAAGGATTTTATTTATTAAAAAACCTTCAAAAGATGATTTCCAGGGTTCAGGGCCATCCCGAGCATACTGCTCAATCTGTCTATCATTAGGACTTGATTAAGCTATTGGTCTTATCACAGTTGCATAAGGAGGGAAGAACATGGGAATCTCTATTGACAGAGCTAGGGTTTAAATACAACCCTA
Source organism: Pseudotsuga menziesii (assembly GCA_001517045.1). Taxonomy (NCBI): domain Eukaryota; kingdom Viridiplantae; phylum Streptophyta; class Pinopsida; order Pinales; family Pinaceae; genus Pseudotsuga; species Pseudotsuga menziesii. The sequence goes on along the minus strand of LPNX010967854.1, from coordinate 7,769 downwards.
AGGAGAAAGGCAAGAGGATGATGGAAGATTCAGACCAGCAAACAACAAGCCCTAAAAAACCAGTTCAAACTATTGAAAAAGAAGGAAAGAATACTACAGAGAAACCCATCCAAGAATGTTTGTGTCCTGAAGCTTCCTGCACAAATGAAAACCCTGAAAAACTGAGTGTTATGCTTAAAAATATAGCCTCAAAAAGTGAAATTCGTAAACAGTTATTGAAGACAGAGAAGCCAAGAACCAGGCTAAGAAAGAATCTGCAGACAGAGAAAAGATCAACACATGAAGATGTCATGGAAGTTGTAATGATAGATGATGCTCGTAGTGAAGAAATTGTACATACATCAAAGGATCAGTATTGTGCAGATATTGAGAGGTTTATTGATATTCAAGGCATTGCAGGGTCTATACCTGAATCTTTTTGCACAAACAAGCAGGTTAATTCAGATGATGGTTCAGCATCAAAGACTCTACAGGAAGAAGAAGTCCATGTAAGAGAAGAAGACATGGAAATATCTTCAGAGATAAACCAAGTTAAGAAGTCTTTGCAAACATACAAAGAACAAACCACGTATCTACAAAACATTAATGAAAAAATGATGGTAGCCAACAAGAGAATTCGTGAAGATCTGGAGGATAAGGAGACAGAATATCAAAAGTTGCTGATAATTTCTAAATATATTCTAAGGGAAAAACGAGTTATTCAGAAGCAGCTAGAACTCATCAAAGCTCAGAATAAGGAGGAAAACAAGGACGCTAAATTCGCCAGATTGCAGAAGCGTTCCCAGGTTTTGAGTGATTTAGGTATATTAGCAGAGGCTTACAGATGCCTTTAGAAGTTGAATTGTAGTTTGCTTTTGAAGTTATGTTATTTATTTGACAGATGTATTTTCTATATTACACTTGTACTTGAATACTGTTTAAAAGGGATTGACTTCCCTGTTTTTGAGAAGGTTCGATCCATAGATATAGGATCTTATAGTTATCCTAAAGAAACATATATTTTGTATTTAAGGAGAATCTCTAGAAAAGAAAAAGGGGGTTGGCATTTTTGGAGTTATGAATTTCCAGTTTTGACCACTCTCTGTATGACATAAAATACTCTACATCTTCAATATAGGTCTTACCTTGAATGAGTATGCTTATGATTTGTCTGTGTGTGTTATGAATTGTGTTTCTTGTAATTTCTCATGTATATGGTCCATTGAATATCATTGTAGTGATTCTTATGTTGAAATACAATTATCCTTTATACTTTTAAAAAATAGAGGCAGTTTCATTTCATGACTTCATGATCATAGTTACTGGGATATTGGATCTTGTATCTTGTTTTATGTTATACAATTCCTGTATGATTTTGTGATTCTCTTATAGCTCTCATGACATACCAGCCTAGTTCTTTGATAATTGTGTGATTTTCCAATAGCTTCGATTTCATACCAGCTTGGTTTTCATTTTGAGATTATTGATTTATATTTTTGAAAAATATTTTCTTAAGCTTAAACCCCTATAGTCTAGGTTCAACTTTAGGGATAACATCTTCTGGCGCCGTTGCCTGGGACGAACAAAGGAAAGGATATCTTCCCAGGGTAATCGACATTTTCATAAAACTGTTTTTGCAGGGTGAACAAAATCAGTCAAATCTGATACGGACTACATTCTGTCACCTTTAAAAAGTTACAGTGGCTTCAAAAAAGATAGGAACTCGAGGAAATCCCTCGTCCCCTTTGAATCCAGGAGTCTCAGATCCTGAGCAGTTGTTAAAGGAGGCTAGGAGAAATTTAATTTCTACTTCATCACAAAAATTTAAACAGCCTACAGACTTGGAGATCCCTGAATCTTCATCTATTCTAGTCCCTTCTTTTAACCCACATTCAGAAAAAGGAAGAGAAGAATTAAACCCATTATTTACCCCTTCCCAAATTGACAATTTCTGTATATTTACAAGTCCTTTGCTGTCAGAGAAGGTTAAACTTGAAGCATTGCAAACAGAAGCTTCTTATTTATTTTCAACCCATATTCCTTTGGTTAAGACCATCCCAGTGACTCAATCAAATCTTGGTAGTTTCTCTCCCTTATCACAACAGTCAAGTAGCCTTCAGTCTAATACAAATTTGAACATTTTCAACCCTAGAATGGCTCACCCTCAAAATCGAATGGTTTCTATGGTGGCAGCAAGATATGCCCCACTTGTTTTACCCCAACCTCTCAATGCTCTCCTAGAAGGAGATTATCAAAAGTACCTTCCAAGGTTTAATGGCCAGGGAGATGCTACTGCAGAAGAACACTGGAATACATTCTGTAGTTATGCAGACAATCATAATTTTGAACAGGAGGATGTTTGGATGAGGGATTTTGTTCAAAGCTTAGATGGTGAGGTTAGAAAATGGTTTACGGAATTACCACCAAACTCCATAGATGGCATAGATGCTTTAGAAGAAGCATTTATGAGACAGTGGGGGGACACTAAAGACTATTTGTATTACATGACAGAGTTTGGATCATTAAAGAGAAAAAACGATGAAGTTGTGGGAGACTTTTCCAAAAGATTCAACAAAATGTACAGTAGGATTCCAGATGAAATAAAACCTACTGAGACAGCAGCAAAGTTAACTTATGCAAACTCATTTGATCATGGGTTTTCTTTGCTTTTAAGAGAAAGAAAATCTGTGTCACTTCAAAACATGCAAAATGCAGCATTAGAAGTAGAGTCAAATATTTTGGCCTCAAATAAACTAAAAGAGGAAACAGAACACCAAATTGTTGACAAAAAGGCTAAAAAAGAAATCATTAAATCTAGCCATACAGGAAGATCATCAGATAGCAAAATGGATGAAATGAATAAAATCATAAAAAGTTTGTCTGCTAAGATTGATAGGTTGGAAATGGGAAATAGAAATCAAAATAAACCCATACCTAAAGGTGAAAGAAATTAGAATCAGTTTAGAAGACCTTTTGCTCCTAGGTTCTTGCCAAGAGAAAGACGAAATAATGATATGCAGAGAGACGGGTGAGAAAATGAAGAACAAAGGATTCAACCTCCTTTTCAAAATAATAATGTCAGAGATGATGAATCATATGAAATAGATGAAGGGGAGTTAGATGGTTTGGAAGAGGAAGAACATAATATTTGTCAATGTGATGGTGATTCTTCCTCTCATTTTCTGACTAGATCCGATTATTAGTATGCTACAGAAATAGATCATTATGAAGAAGATAATTTTCAGATGTCTATGCCTGAAGTATGTCAGAAATTGCCACAAAAATCATATGGTCTAAGATCTGGGGTAAAACATGCAGCACAAGCTTAAAAATAGGTGAAAGCTCTTCCTCTTAAACAAGGTATGTTTGCAAATCAGAAACAAATTGTACATGAAAGAAAAGATGAAGTTGTGAATCCTGAGGAGATGAATAAATCCGTAAGTGGTTTCAGTTTCAAGCATGACCTTAATAAAGTGAAAATCCCCGTGCCTTTAACAGAATTGATTAAGAGTAAAGTTTACAGGGAAGTAGCTTTTAAGACTTTTAGAAATGCAGTGAATTCTAATCCTATCACATCTAATGAGATCAATTTGCAGGATGAAAAACCTACTATCATTGTAGGGTCAAAAACTTTTGATCAGCTTGATGACAATTCAGAATATCCTCCTCCTTTTTATATAACCTTTTCAATACATGATCAACTATTGCATAATTGTCTGCTAGATTCAGGGGCTTCACATAATCTGATGCCAAAAACAGTCATGGAAGCTTTAGGACTGGGTGTTATTAAACCATACCATGATTTGTATGCATTTGATTCTAGGGCAGTGAAATGTATTGGGGTAATCAAGGACTTCGTGGTGAATTTAACATAGGTACCTATGAAAAGTGTACTGATGGATATAGTTGTAGCAGATATTTCTCCTAAATTTGGTATGTTATTGTCTAGATCCTGGGCAAAGAAAGTGGGAGGAACTCTGCAGATGGATCTTTCATATGCTATAATCCCAGTATTTGGAGGAGAATTTAGAAGACTTTACAAAGAGGTACAGATGGCATATTTCAAAAGTGATAGTAGACACCCTAATAATCATCCGATCTATTCAATTGATGAAAATTTTGGTTCTTGTATATTGCAATTAAATGATGAAACTGAAGGGGTTTTACAAGTGCAAAAAGATATTCCAATTCAAGTAAAGAAAGAGGAACCAGATGGATTGTGGCAGATGTATTTTGATGGTGCATCAAGTAAAGAGGGGGCAGGAGCAGGAGTATTATTGATTTCAGCTGGAGGTGAGGTTATTTCCCTTATGTACAAATTGGAATTTAAAACAACAAGTAATACTGCTGAATATGAGGCCTTGATTCTTAGGTTAAGAGCAGCAAAAGACTTGGGTATTAAAGAACTTGCTGTTTTTGGCGACTCCGAATTAGTTATTCAGCAAGTAAAAAGGGTTTACCAAGTAAAGCAGTATTTATTGAAAGTTTATAGGAATGAGGTCTGGGATCTAATTGAAAATTTCTTCAGAGCCTTCAATATCACTTTTGTCCTAAGAGAATATAATGAGACAACTAATTCCCTAGCTTTAGCAGCAGCCTATTTCAAGGTTCCAAAGGTAACTCATTTGAAATACCCAATAGATGTAAGATACAAACCTGTTGTCCCAGCTAATATCAAACATTGGAAAGTTTTTAATGCTGATCAGGAAATAAAACAATTTCTGGAATTAGTAGGTGAATTCTCAGATGATACAGTTGATCATGAACAACATTTAGAATGGGTAGAAAATGAACCTTGCAAAAATAATTCAATTGCTGATCACAAAATTGTTGAGTTAAAAGGGAATTTCATTCCTAAAGGACTTGTTCCTTTAGAAAGATTGTTTTCAAAAGATGATACACTGATAAAACCCACTCTGCAGACTACTGGGGACAATGTTATGGAGTATAATATTGGTTCTGAAAATCAGCCGAAGATGATAAAATTGTCAAAATTGCTGTTAGATGAAGAAAGAAGAAAATATATTGGTTTGCTGAAAGAATACAAGGATATTTTTGCTTTGTCATATCACGATTTAAAAACATATGATACTAGCATAATTCAACACAAAATTCCTCTAAAACCAAATACTAAGCCTTTTAAACAGAAGCTTAGAAGGCTTAACTCAGCATTACTGCTAATAATTGAAAAAGAGGTAAAAAAACTACTAGATGCAAAAATTACTGTGCCTCTAAGGTATTCATCTTGGGTTGTGAATTTGGTGCCTGTACGTAAGAAGAATGGAGAGATAAGACTATGTGTAGACTTCTGTAACTTGAATAGATCTTGTCTCAAGGATAACTACTCATTTCCAAAAATAGATCAGACTTTGCAGAGGGTTGTAGGTTCTCACAAAATTTCAATGATTGATGGATTTTCTAGTTATAACCAGATTGCAGTTCAGCTGGAGGATCAAGAAAAAACAGCATTTACTACTCCATGGGGACCTTTATGTATGACAAAATGCCCTTTGGGCTCATGAATGCAGGTGCTACTTTTCAAAGGGCTATGGATATAGCTTTTGTGGGTGAAAATGAAAAGTTTGTAGTGATATACCAAGATGACATCACAGTATTTTCTAAGTCTGATGAAGATCATCTTAAACATTTGAGACAATTTTTTATTAAATGCAGAAAGTTTGGTTTATCACTAAACCCAAAAAATGTCTCACTTTGTCCTGACAGAAGGCAAATTGTTAGGCCATATTGTTTCTGCTGAAGGAATGAGGATAGATCCAGAGAGAGTCAAGGCTATCTTAAAAATCAGCATTCCTAGAAATAAAAAAGAAATTCAATCTTTTATTGGAAAAATCAACTTTTTAAGATGGTTTATTCTCAATTTTGCAGAAATAATAAAGCATATCACTCAGATGCTTAAGAAAGATAGGGAGGTTAAGTGGTCTAACCAAGCTAAACAAGCATTTGAAGCTATAAAGCAATCATTAATAGAAGCCCCAATGTTGATGGCTCCTGATTATACAAAAGATTTTGCAATCTTCTCATTTGCATCAGAAGACACTATAGCTGATGTATTATTACAAAAGAACTCAGATAATTTGGAACAGCCAATTTCATTCTTCAGTAAAACATTAAGAGACTTAGAGCTGAAATATAATATAATGGAAAAGCAAGCATATGCCTTAGTTAAAGCTCTTAAATTCTTCAGAATATATGTTTTACATTCTAAGGTTTTGGCATATGTTCCAAATTCAGCAGTCAAGGAGATTTTACACACCCTGACAGTGAAGGAAAAAGAGGCAGATGGATAGCTAAGGTCATGGAGTATGAAGTAGAAATTAAACCAACAAAGTTGGTAAAAGGCCAGGGATTAGCTAAACTTCTGACAGAATCAAATTGTCAGGTTTTAAATCTTCATGTGACTGCAGAACAATCCGAGCAGGTTACGGCAACAGAACACAGTAAGCAGCAGGTTTATAACAGGTATGGTGTGTCTGATTGGTACAAAAATGTTCTATATTTCCTTTTGTATTTACAATGCCCTCTCGAATTGAATAGAAATGAATGCAGATCATTAAAACTACAAGCAATGAAGTACGTTTTAATAGATCAGATTTTGTAGTGGAAGGATCTGGGAGGAATATTGTTGAAATGTTTGGAGAAGTCCGAAGTTGATGCTGTTGTTGCATAATTGCACAGTGTAGTTTGTGGAGGGCACAAGTACTGGAAGGCAACTGCATTTAAAATCGGGAGAGTATGATATTATTGGCCTACCCTTTTCTCAGATGTATATCATCAGGTTAGATCGTCTGTGGAATGTCAAAAGTTTGCAGGTAAGCATAAGCTTCAGTCCTTACCTTTGAAACCTATTTCAATGAATTTTCCATTTCAGCAGTGGGGTCTAGAATTCATCAGTGAAATTCATCCTCCCTCTATTGGACAACATAAATGGATTCTAACTGTTACTGATTTTTTCACTAAATGGGTGGAAGCAGTTTCTACAAGGAGAGCAACTGAACAAGTCATAATTACTTTCCTTCAAGAAAACATTCTAGGTAGATTTGGATGCCCTAGGAAATTAGTTACTGATAATGCTCCTGCTTTTAAATAAAAAAAGATGGTGAACTTCTGTCAGGAAAATCATATTAGCTTAAAACAGTCCACACCATACTACCCACAGGGAAATGGATTAGCAGAATCCAGTAACAAAAATATTGTAAACAGTATCAAGAAAATGCTATTTGAAAACAAAAGGAGTTGGGATACCAAACTAAAAGTTGCTCTTTGGCCTGATAGAGTAACAATTAAAAAGTCAATTGGGACATCCCCTTTCCAATTGGTATATGGAATTGATGCTATTTTTCCTGTTCAATTAGTGACCCCAGGGTGTGTGCAAGAAGTTGAGGGACCTTTTAGATGCAATGGTAGAATGAAGTCAATCACGCTTGATCCATAAAATAGAAATCATCCCAAGCAATCCCAACCCTGCCAAGCCTAATCCCAAGGCTTCCAACATGCATGCCAATTAGGATAGTACACAAAAACGCGCTCATGTTTTACCTTGCAAAAACGCGCTCCCGTTTTGCTTCAATAAAACGCGCTCCCGTTTTGCTTTAATAAAATGTGCAAAATGGAGGGAGTCCTTAGTGGTAAGGGGAGACATAGAGATGTGTGTGTGAGAGAGAGAGAGAGAGAGAGAAAGATTGAGTGGAGAGTGGGTGGGTCCTTAGTGGGATGGGGTGACTTGTGGATGTGTGTGTGTGAGAGAGAGAGTAAAAGGTGTGTTAGGATTT
>LPNX010967827.1:45118-114851 GCA_001517045.1 Pseudotsuga menziesii | reverse complement strand
AAATCATATGACATAGACTCATAGTAGATATCAACTGGAAGACTGAAGTTATATTAATATAATTAACAACATAAAATATTATATGTCCATGACACCATGTGTTCAAACTTCATTGCCATACTACATCCAAAATTTGCCTAAAGGCATTTTTAGACATAAAAAAGAAAGTTCAAAACAGTAAACATTGAACATGAACAAGATAGTTGATTTGGCTTCCTCAAGCCATGTCATCAACAGCCTTAGGACCAATGTCATTAGCATCACTAAGGTCCTCTGTCACATCGTTGCTGGAGTAGTGAGCACAATGCACTAGCAGTGAGAAATGCAATGTTGCGCGGGTTTAGGTAAGGGGCAAGGGCGCACATAACATGTGTTTTAGTGTTTTATTATTTAATTTTTAAAATTTTGAACTTCAAACTTTGCAAATTGACTCATCCCGAACAACGAGCTAAAATAAATTGTCCAATGGCTGTACCGGCCGCGTACCCAAACACATGGTATGGCATACCAAAATCCACGCAAGTACCCTATTTTCATACATGAAGTACCCGGTACGTAAGGTTGGATTTGGGTACGGCTGGGGACGTACCATTGAAGTACCCAAGTACCTGGTACATGTACTTGGTACTGGTTCGTGTACCCAACCCCCCGGTACGGGTACCCATGCAACACAGTAAATCTGTGTTTTATGGTGGTAAAGAGCATCTTTGGTTGCAGATTATTAAGTGGGCAGCTGGGTATTTCAACTAAGAATATTTACAAGCTGTCCCATATGTCCTCCCTTGTTGTTTCTATGGTTTGTGCTTGCTGATTTTCACTAACAAAGTGCAGGTTTGGACAGCAATGCCTAGTGGTTGCGGCTTAGTCTCAGGAAGAAGAGCAGTGAAATGACCCATCTTCCAAGCATTTCTTTGTCCTTTTTCCAACCTCTTTCTTCCTTAATTTTAAGCTTGTCTGCTATCCTAGATCACAGACCAGCAAGCATTTCTTCAAGAGTCCTAACAGGGCATTTGTAACCCGCATTTAAAGCGGTTTTCGCCACTTGTCTTTTTTCTGCTTATTTGATTTCTACATTAACTTACAGTAACAGAGATAAGCTACAATTAACATTTATCAATTCGTCCATCACTGAACAAATGATTGTCGCTTCACTAGATTAACAATCTAGCTTTGGCCTAATTACTAATCGATTTTATGTTCCTAGATTAGAAACTAACCACTTTACTCTTCTTAGTTAGACTTTTCTACATTTGGTCCATTCCTTATGTGAACTCCAACAATCTAGGCTAGGATTTTTAATCATCTACAGTCTAATCAGCTAAAAAGAACTACAAAGCACATATTTCATTTGGCATATCTTAATTTCATTTTCAGGTATTGCATGCAAGTGGTTTTATGTTACAAAGTTTATACCTGCAATTTACTTGATGTTTTAGATCTAGTTACTCATTTCATTTGATTATCGTTATAGCATAGATCTGCTCTATTTTAAGCAATGGTTCTTCTGAAAATCTTATTTGCAAGGAATCTTATATGCTTATGATGCTGTAGATCGAACCTCTTCTTCCATTGCTATATCTTAGAGTAGATCCAATTTAAGTAGTATGTTTCCATAACTCCTATAGTTCACTCATCCTTACTTGATTTTATTAGGGTCTACCTCCCATAGCTTTGTTTAGGAGTTGGCCTAAACAGAGGGGTTGAGTGTTGTAGCGATAGTTGCACCCAGCCTAAGCATGCCCCCAAGACTGTGCCCAGTGAGTTGAGATTTTTCTCACATATGTGTTGATTGGGTGACAACTGTTAGCATTATTGAATCAGGTATTGACATAGGGCAATTACAAAAAAGGACTTCACACGGACTAGGTAAACGCATCCTTTGTAAACAAGAGGAGGAATCAATTGTTCATCTTCTAGAGAAATGTCCCTTTACTGAAAGAGTTTGGACGTGGGCTTTGAATCTGACAGGAAAAGCAAACTCGACAGGAGATTCTATGGTCTTTTGTCTGGGAAACTGGAAAAAGGACAAGTATAGGCCATTGTATTGGATTGTATCATGGGCCCTCTGATTTACTAGGAATGGCATGACTTCTCAAAAAAAGGAATATCAGCTATTTAAGTCTTTCACCAAATCAGCTATGCATTTGGATAAGGGCAGAAACCAGGAAAAGTGAAGGCTCGGCGAGTCTTAAAGAAACTAGAAATTGATAAATCTTATGCATGGGGCTTTTTTGGGTGGAGCATGTCAGGTATTCCTGGGGATATGTGCAGCTGGAGCTATCTGAATTTTGATGTATAATCACAGCATTTCTCTAAAGCTTCCCAGGGGGAAGGTACAAAGTTCAAACAAAGGGGCCGAATTGTATGCTTTACGGTTACTAATGAGTTTAGCCTCTGAAAATGAAGAGAGGAAGCAGGGAATGACACAGTTAATCCAGCGTACAAGAGGTCTATATATGCCTAACTTTCCAACTACAAGAAAACTAAAATAATTAATGAATGAAAACAGCAAATCTCTGTTTTTATATATTTGCTGATGTACATGTTAATTTTCTGAAGACAATGTTTTGTCCTGTTTGTAGATCAAAATTGCCAGAAAAGAAAAGAAAAATGGAAGACAGCATGTAACAGGACAATATGAGGAACAGTTACCTATTTTTTGTTTTCAATTCTGTTTTAATGGGACAGCAGAGAGCCAAAGACCCTCAGAGTGCTTTAATGTCCTTCAATTTCAGCTTGCAATAAAAATATGTTTTTCCATGGAAAAATAAAGACAATTACTCTTAGTTCTTTCATTGATTTTTGCGATCTTTTCCAATTAGTACCAAATTTTCATCACTAGCAAGTGTAACAATGAATTTAAAGGAAGACCTTATATCTGTGGACAAACTCTCATCCAAGCATAGTGAATGTACCTGTCCTCCTTGCTCTGCATAGAAACTAGTGCTTTCAAGTACAATCCCAACTTCCTCACCTTCTGACACAGAGCTTACAAACTGTGACCCATCATAAATTGCCTTGACCACACTACTATGGACCTGTTAAAAGACATTAAAATAAATAAGTTACAATAAGTCTAAACACCACTTTAAGTCCACAATAAAAAGATTTCCATGGGAAGGCTGAAAAGCACATAAGAAGAAAAAAACAATGGAAGTATAAGATTGTCTTCATGGAGCTATGCACTTCTCAAATTCAAATGAATATGAGATGAATACATATTTTAAATATTTGAGGAGTTCAGAATCTCAGATGCAACAATCAGAATAAAAGGAAACCAAATATAATACAACGTCTAAACAGCTAGACCAATAATAAAAAACAATCATGAGAATAATTAAAAGATAATTACATTTATGGTTTCCTTAGATAGATTCACTGATGATAATCAAAATTTACTAAAAAATAATAATAATAAATAATAATTATACTATTTAGTATTTTTTCCGTGGAACACCTCACAGGAAAATTTCCGATCACTTTCGTGCATTTGGGGATGGTACCCAGTGCAAACCCATCGATGCTGATTAGGGTGCCTGACGGTTGACCCTTCAGGGACCTCCGGTGAGGCATGCAGTAGAGGCAGACGGCCCAGGGAATCGTCTGAGACCTCGTGCATGAAGTTCAAAGCACTCAACCACTTGAGCTGGCCCAACAGGCTATCTTGCAAATCATCCATATAGTATTAAAATACTCAATCTATTATATCTCTCTATAAAGTTGAAACAAGTACTACAATTACCAGAGCTATCATTATTGGAAAAATAGCTTGTGAAATAGAGGATCCTTAAATCATAATTGTGATGTTTGAGATTTAAAACAATTAAATTTACAAGACTAGAAATGCATCTAGATGTGTTAAAAAGGGAATTTCAATAGTTCTTCTTTTCCTACCAACATGCCCTCCAATGGGAAGATAACTACCAAACCAGCCCATTACCTCTTGTTTGTCAACCATCTAAAATGTCAAAACCTTGCATCACCGATTTCAGTGTTACAAATATCTCAGTTTCTCCAAATATTTCTGATTTCTCCCGAGTTTTTTGTGTTGCTGATTTATCCAATATTTTCATAACTCTTCCGGTCTAAGTTTATTTTTGTCAATAGTCTCCAATAATTCTCAATATTTTCTCCGATATTTCCTATAACTTTCTTTCCAGACCCTCGGCGATATATTCCCTGAGACAATATTTGCAACAAAGTTATTATTAGGATTTTTTTCCATTTTTCATTTTTTCTTTATGGACTTCAACTTTCATTTCATTTTTGTTCATTATCGTTACATATTTTATCTCATCCACACTAGTCTCTAGAGTATGCATCCCTTCTCTCGATGCAACACAACCTCTAGACTCTAGAGATGCTGTTGCTACAACAGGACCATCAAATGGTGTTGAAGACTCCAAAACCCAAACTGAAAACAATCAATAGTTTATACAGTCATAACTAAGCATCAAGTAATATAGACAAGTCAAGAAACCGTCTTAGACATTAATATCTCCGAGCAAGACAATGGTGTCCTGGATAAAATTGCAAATGATATCTATGTAAAGGTCTTACAAAAATCCACTTTAATAGTATCATAAGATGACAAGAGACCAAGGCAATATGCAACAACAACAATATCACCATCAGGTCTATGAGTTGGTATCCACATGAAAATGGAATAAACTATCATTTGTTATCTGCATTCAGCGAGTTATCACTCAGAATTATCCTTTGAGGAATCAGTCCCAACAGAGTTCAAGAACAATTTATATTTGTTGTCCCTGTCACCAACAACAAAACTCCGACTTCCATATTAGTGCTTGCTGATCCAAGGATGGTATCCTTAAAGAAATCCCATGTTCAAAAGTCTGAAGAACTGCAAACTAGGGTGCCTCAAAACAGCAAGAAAAGGGCAAAGGTCTGCAACTAACGACTGTCGATCAGTAAGCAGATACTTGAAATATGTGAACTGATCTTTACCATCAGAACCTGAAACTTGTAAACATATCCTTTGAAGAACTGAATTGCATGTATGAGAGGTGCTGAGTCCAAGAGGGCATGTCAATGAGAAGATGAAAAAGGAAGAAAACCAGCAATACAATTTGAATTTGAATCTTGCTGCTTAAGAACCCTAAAACTGAATCATTAAACTAAAAGAGAAATCACATGTGAACTGAATTCTCAAACTGAAAAATCTTCATGAACCAGAGGAGACATCTTCCATAATCAGAGATGACAAAAGTACATTGTTGTGAGAAATTTCAGATACAAACTTGCCCCAAGGAAATAGAGCAGACCTAGATTGATTGCCGTTGCTTCAGACCCTGTTTACCTGCAAAGATGCTTGATGCTATCCTTCAGACATAGAAGTAAGATGAAAAAAGTTAAAACAAGGCTTGAAGAGGAAGGACTTGATGCATTAATGCCTTGCTCCTCTTCTTGCTCCTGAATTTATTCTTGGATCTGTTCCAGATCTGAAGATCTTCTTCCAGATTTACTGTGTTTCACAGCAGTCCTCTCTGCTCCAGACTTGACCTAAAATAGCAGTATCGTGTCCCTTAACTACATGCTGAAGCAGTGCCAAACTTATCCCAAAAGCAGATCTTGAAAAATCCCAACAATAACCTCTATCGCAGCACTCTCCTTAAGCAAATTTAGCTTGAAATCAACCACAAAGATTCAAGTGATAAATACAATGGGCCCTCCACCATTCTTTATATAGAAGCAAAATGAATGTGCCTAGCTCGAAGGGCACACTAACTTGCATTCAAAGTATTTTTTTAATAGGTCTAAATCAACATTTGAATTACCTTTGGACAATAACTTGTAGATAAAATTCAGTAACAATCTTCAATTTTCCTTTCCATACATTTGTTTCTTCATGTAATAATGATTTTGTAACTACATAGTTTCACAATCTTGATCACGCTTACAATAATATCAGTGATCCACAGAATCACATCCCCCAGGGTCGGAAACGCACTCCTGTGTTCTCCCACGCCTCCGAGACGGGAAAACTCCTGGTGAAAAGTTTCCCCATGTCCCTCTTTGGCGGAATTGCATGGAGAAATGATTCCCCACATCCCACTTTTAGGGGAAACATGTGGGGAAACATTTCCCCAGTGACAAGACTTGTTTATTTTTTGGGGAGGCGCGCTTGCGCCACACCACCCCCACCCCGATTTTCATCTTTTCATACATGGCACCAGTTTTGGACGAACCCGATCGTTTTTGTACAAGTGACATTGAAGTCAATAATGTTAAATTCTTGAAGTCAAGACATTCTCCTTATCTTTTATTTTTTATCCTTTTACTTAGATTTTTAACATTAACATTAATTGTTTCAGGATGTTTGACAGTGGTTCTAACCCCATTAGACTTCATATGCAAAATGTAGAATTTTAGATCCCGTTCAGTATTCAACAGGCCTAACAATTTTCAGGATTTTAGGATTCCAACGTTTCCATTGGATTCTATCATGTATGAGGGTAAGGGATTGGAATTTAACTAAGGACAACAAGCTCTATGTACCTTGATGTTGGTGATGCTTACCATTAATGTTGATTGAACTCCTTTGTCCTGACCTTAATAAAAATGTACCCTTCAGCCAAGCAAAATCACCTATTAAGCATGGGAAGCTTTTTCTACATGATGTTAATGCTTGGATTAGGAAATTTCATCAAAAGTGTAGGTTGTTGACTACTGTCCTTGGAGGATCAACTTCAAGATTAGAAGTAGAGGCAAGGCCTAGAGCCTAGAGGAGGGGGGAACGGGGTGCTATTGATGAATAGGATCCCAATATAGGCAATGATTTTGATGATATGTAGTTATTTGTTGTAGCATGAAGTATTTTGGACTCTANTCTTTGTTTATGTATTTTCTGTCACATATGGAATCCACTAGATGTTCTATGAGGAGACAATCCCCCCCCCCCCGTCTTTATTTGCCTCACACCATCTTCATTAAGCATTTGGAGGTTTTGGAGCAGAATTCCAAGTTGAGCAGCTAGAGATTTTGGAGCTTGTCGGACAATATTCTTATACTGTTTGTAGTAGATTTGGCCTCTAATTAAGGAGGCTACAGCCCATCTTGAAGGAGTTCCTGTCCATCTCACTGTAACTTGTGGTCATCTAAGTTGCCAGGAAACTTTGGTACAGGTACGGGGACGAGGATGGGGACGCCACTTTTTGAAACAGGGGACTTGGGTACGTCAGGGGTATTGTGTATATACATATATATATATATATATAATAAAAAATTAAATCAATTTGTTTTTCACTAGTATTCAATTTCAATAATTAACATGTACAATTAACATGCACATTGCTTCAAAGTTCATAAATCATTGATATAAAGTGGGAATTACATATGAACCTTAAGTATAAACATGACGGTAGTTGATGGAACTTTTGGTTTTTCAAACTTAGAAATATGCACATGCATATTTGTCTACATAAACATCAACAAAGTAGGTTTTCTATCATTCATAAAGAACAAAGAATACAGTCTGTGCAACAACATTGGAACAACTTGCACAAAGCATCAACAATAAACACAAACTATGCCAAGAAAAATACAATGACAAGATCCAAAGTGATAAACAAATAAGCCAATCTTCTAGAAGAAACAGTCTAAGAATAGATACCAACCCCTCCAAGCTAGATATTGCCATGTCATTAACTTAAAAGCACAAACCTTTTAGGTCTAAGACAACCTAAGCTTGTCTTGCCGCTCCTCTGCTTGTATCCTCTCCTTTTTACAACAAGCTCTCGTCTCGAGGGCTCCAACAAAAGTCAAGACTCGACTCTGCATTGGGAGAAGCAGATAGGCCCGCGAGATCCTAAGAGGGTAGGGGGACCCACACTTACCCCATCCCTCTTCGTAAAGGTAACTTTTTTTTAATTTTCACATACTGGAGTTTCCCCAAAGTTCCCAAAATCTGGGGATGGAGTCCCCAAAATGAGCGAAGTTTCATGTTTTTGGGCCAAAGGTACACGTTACTCGGGGACTTTGGCGGGGACTTCAAGGGACGTCTATGTAGTAGCCGACCCGGTTTCTGAGACTTGCGGACAGTACCCAAGACGGGGAGGTGTTCCCATCCCCTGGGGGCAGGTACCCCTGCAACACAGGTGACCATTAAGCTGGTTTAATGGTTGTTTCCTCAACTTCCCACTATCCCAGTCCAACAATAAACTGTCAAGATATGTTAACAGTCTGAAATGAGTCAAATCTGCCCCTGCCCTTGTGATGAGTTTGATCTTTGATGATAGAGTTGACATTGTAGCCTTGTAGGAATATCATGTTGTTTTTTGGACTCTATAGGCCATTTAGAGCTTCACTGATTATGTATTTACAATTATGATTCAGATATGTATTGCACTTGCTGACATTTTGAAGTTTTTATATATTCACCTTACATGGTATACACATGAGTATTTTATGTATATATTCACCTTGAAATTTTGAATATTTTATGTATTCCAAAAAAATCAAGTCATTCAAATCATACCAGTTTGAGTCATTGTCGAGTCCGAGTCCAAGCCGAGTTTACCCTCGGTCAGTTTCGAGCCTGAGTCAGGGTTTTAAAACATTGCTAGATACTGATGACGGTACTTTACTCTTTGCTATTTTTTTGCGAAAATTTAATTTACCATTAGACTTTAATCTATTTCACTGTTTTACCTTCTCTATGTTCATTGTTCAATATCTATTTCAGACTTCAGCATCCATTGAATTATCTTTTACAAATTTGGAATTTGAATTTAGATGAACATTGCATAATGATAATGATGAATTTAGCTTATAGTTTTTACATAGTAATAGTTCAGTATCATATACAAATTTGAAATTCGAATTTAGATGTACATTGCATAATAATGAATTTAGTTTTTAGCTTTTACATGGTAATAGTTATTGTTCAGATTTAGCAGTTTTATATTTCAAATTCATTTTTATGACTCTGATGTCCCCTCGCGCACCTAGAATTTCCCTAAAATTTGCGGTGGATTATACCTATCCTCATTGTGTGTTCCCCGCCCCTACGGTCCCCCGTCCAGGAAACTCTCTGGAACATTTTATAATATAGCTTTTTGACTTTGCATTTATGGTATGGGGACTATTATTGCTTGCATCCATGGCATTTGGGTTCCCACTATTCAGAGGTAAGTTTGTGTTAGTCAGTAGTCATGCATTTAGAACTTTAGCCATTTGGTTTGCAAAATATCCTCAATGTGAAGAAGTGAAAGATTTTCCTTGGCTTTCCAAAGTTCACTCATTTTGATCAGGAGATAATTGGGCATCAATTTCCAAAATTTCATTCAATTCTCATAAAAGAAAAATTACCTTGATTTGAAGGCTTCCTCTCTAAACATTTAGCTTTATGT
Source organism: Pseudotsuga menziesii (assembly GCA_001517045.1). Lineage (NCBI taxonomy): Eukaryota > Viridiplantae > Streptophyta > Pinopsida > Pinales > Pinaceae > Pseudotsuga > Pseudotsuga menziesii. The sequence goes on along the minus strand of LPNX010967827.1, from coordinate 105,480 downwards.
CTTACATTTAGATTTATACAGTGTTCCACGGGGACGCGTCTTGAAGGGTCGAGGACGCGTTTCGACGTTTCCTGCATCTCGGGGACAACGACACTCCAAGCAAAACGTTTTGAGACGTCTTGCTTTGGGCGAAACATTTCGATCTCCGGAGAAACTTCTAGGCATCCCGCGCGAAACTCCAAAACTTTTGGGCGTCTCAGACGAAACTTACAAACTCTGGCGAACCTTTTGGGTGTCTCGCACGAAACATCGACACTCTGACGAACCTCCAAATCGTGAGCAATCGTCTAATGTGTTTGCATTATTAATTTATCATATTCTTATATACATTGCATGATTGTTAAATGATGAATGTAGTATTTAGTAATTTAATAATATGCATGGGATGAATTGCTTTTGTTGGGAATTATACTTGTCATATTTTTTATATTTTTATGACCCCGACGTCCCCTTGCCCCACCCCCCGAATTTCCCTAAAATTTTGGTGTGGTCTTCACGCGTCCCAAATGTGTGTCTCCCCGCTCTCACGCCTTGTCGTCCCGAAACCTCAGGGGAACATTGGATTTATGTCTTGAGCCAAACGATGTTACTTTGAATTAATTGATCTGGAGTAAACCGTAGCATGCATGTTGTGTGTACTTCCAAATTACAAGTGTATTCCTCTACAGTGCTTCTCTATTATAATTGGTTAACTTGTTGAAAATTCTCCTCAATGTCCTAGAAGTCCTTCTGGAACATATCTCAATGAGTGAATACAGCAATCATCTATGTTGTCCAACACATGAACCAATCATGTGCAATTCCTTCCATATTCATTGAATGCGCTATAAGCCAAAGAATCTTTCAAATTATCAATCCTATATTCTTAGTATTGTCTCGGTCGTCAAATTTGCTCATGTTCATATTGCTTTATTATGATGTCGTGGCAAGGTTTCCACATTTCGAAAACTAGGTGTTATGCTTTGTCTACTAGGTGATGTAAAATTGCATGGAAAGTCTAGCAGGTCTTGTAGCGTCAATGGTTGAGCTTGCATATTCTAAAAAAACTTGATACCTGCTCAAGCTTAGTTTCCATTGCTACTAGTCTAGCCATGTCTTTTTTGTATTCTTCATAGAACCATCAATGCCTTTTATCCTAGTTTCAAGTTGATTGCGGTGGTCATGTTCCTCTTATTTAACCCATTGCAGCAATCCTAGTGGACCAATATATTGTTGTTACATAAATAAATAGATAAAAATAAAATAATATATACTATATAAGAACAATATTAATTAATAAAATGAAGAGACGTGACCTCTATGTTGAAAAGGCACGATGGCTGATATAAAATAAATAGATAGAAATAAAATAAGATATACTATATAAGAACAATATTAATTAATTAAATGAAGAGACGTGACCTCTATGTTGACAAGGCACGATGGCTGATATAAAATCCAAGACTAATGTAATGTAAATCATCTATCTATCAATTTATTGATATTCATATTTCTTATCAAAAAGGAAGTCGGATTCGCTTCTTTAGTCTAAACAACCAGATTCGGTTGTGACAATTGCAACTCTTCAAACATGCAAGAAGTGACACACATTACCAACTCAATTTTCATGATACAACTTCCAAAAGACATAGCCTTCATATGATTCCATCTTCCCTGAAAGTATGTACGAATGCAAATGCTATATTCTTTCCTTAATCAACAATTGTATAACGTTGTAAGTGTAATTGCAGGGGCACATATTATATATGTGAATAATACTACACAACCTTAGATGCAAAATTTCATTGATTCTTATTTTTCCTCCAATGTGTGTTTTTCACAATATTATTTAATTGTTTGGGTGCAATGAAATTCCCTCCCTTTTTCTCTACAGAACCGGTGTGGTTGAACAGTAGTCATGAACCCTGTACGAGTACTTGAACAATTTAAATTCTCCCAAAAAAAACTGCAATTTAACCTTCAAATCGCAGTACTCTCTAGACAACGTTCTCAAGCAGTGCATCATTCCCTTCACAATGATTAATGCTCGATAAAAGATCATTCTACTCTCTCCCCTCATCCCACCTCTACCCCTAGTTTCAGCAACATCCTTTCTAGTTGGTATGGTTTTGTGTTTTTATTTGCACTTATTTGCTACATTTTATAGCTTCATACTCACCCACATATCTGCTTTTGATAGAAAAGAAATAGGGTTTGTTTTTGCACTTCCATTATGTATTGGAAGATAATAATAAGAATAATAACAATCTTAATTTTAGATCGCGGCCTAACCACACCAAATTGACATATGAGACCCTCTTATTGGTGTGAAAGCGGTCCTCCTCTGCACAACGATTCAATTGCTTATTTTATGATGGTGTACATGCCCTACCCACATCTAGAAGATAAAAGAGGGAAAACTCATCCATTATGAGGATATTGATTAGATACTGATTTCTTGAAACTGTCTGGGGAGTTCCATAGTTTTTGCTGGGGTTTGGCAAAACCCCTCCATTCCTTGTTTGGTTTTGGTAATGAGAAATATACCCTAGCTAAACCATTGATCTATGCAAGATTCTTTGAGCCATCGACTTTCTATCTTGAGAGTTTGAAACTGTTGAGACCAACCTCTTGTAGGACCGAAGTTATCTTGAAGGTCAAATTCAGCCCCTTGGGCATCATTGGTTATGGTGGCTGATACCTTGAGGAACAATCTCATTGACTGGGGCTTATCATTACGACGAGGCTAAAAGTTCCCTTTGGATGAATTGCAGCAGGACCAAGCCCTTGTGGTGAGCATCCATGGCACTTGTTGGAGGTGACTGCGAGCTGGAGTGGTCATGAGGGTTTTCATGTGAAATTGGGTGTTTGTTGAGGACCGTTTGGAGGGTTCAATCCCTGTTTCTTTGGAAGATCCATGGGAATAGATCAAGGGAGCCGTGAAGAGGAGACACATGTAGCAGAAGAAGAGGGTTGTGGCCCTGAGGACAGATGCAGCAGCAGAAAGGGAGGCCGTGAGAAAGGAAGAGGGACGCAGCATTGAAGGTAAAGCCATGAAGGAAGGATGTGTAACATAAGAAGAGGTCTGTAGCCCTGAGGAGAGACACAGAAGCCCTGACGAGAAGAACAAGACTATCTAGAGGGCCGAGGTCTCTTGTGGGCAGAATTCTAGTTAAGAGGGCACCGAATTAATTCAGAAGAAACTGAATCTTTAACAAAGCTGTACTCATTGAAGAGGTCATAGCAGCTGTTGAAGGATATTTGGCATAATTTCCATGTTCTCTGCATGTTCTTGGTAGCTGCTATAGCAGCCTTAGTTAGTTGTATTGTTACCATCTACTATCCATAATAAAATGCCACGTTATTTCTCCTTATCATGTGGAATTAGGGCAAATTGTTTGATAAAATATTTTAATTGCAAACTGTTTGACGAAATCCCATGACCAAATCAGACATTTCTGCCTATAGTTGCATTCGGGATATTACAGTACATGATGCATAACCTTCTAATTAATGAAAATACTAAGCTTTAGCATGACCTGCATCGGAAATGTAGAGACGATGATCAACAATTATCTGTTAATCCTTCTAGTGAAGTCCAGAAACATACTCTGGTGATTTGATCAGCACGCATTGCCTTTCACTTTTACTATAAAGGAAACCACTCTAACTGAAGATAAATAATATTTATAAAATACAGGAGGTACAAGCATCTCCAAGTTTCTGTAATATGAGAATTTACCAACCTGGTTCCGCAAATACTTGTGACTGTCATCTGTTGGAGCCACACCCCTTCTAAACAATTCAGCAGTTGCTTCAGCCTCCATTACCAGCAACTCCCCACCTGACTGTGAAAGTGAATTTACAAAAGCTAAATGTTAATCACACAACAAAACTTCTATTGAAGAAAAAAATACAAATAAAATAAACCATTTTCTGTTGCACTCCCACTGAACAACTGCTTCCTAAGCACATCAAGGAAAAGCAATTGAATCAGAATTAGAGTAACAAAATTATTTGTTTCTATGATTTTAACAACTGTTTTATCTTTTATTGTAGATTGCGTCATTTTCATTAGATTAACAAGAAAACATATTTTAAAATATCACGCAGTAAATTTCCTATAGAAGCTGATAAATTTTTCAAAATTTCAAAGCTTAATGACATAAAATTTTAAGTAAATAGGAGTGAAATAGATTCAAAGTAAAAACTGGCAATGTTGCTACAGAAATATTTATTAATCTACATATTTCTTTAGCTGTGTTACATGACATAAAACCTCATTGAACTTGGTTAATTCTTCAAAATTTCAAAACTTGATGACATAATTTCTTATGTAAATATTACAGAGGAGTAAAATAGACTCAAGTACAAGTTTTAACAAACAGTGTTGTACAAAAGTATTTATTAACCTGCATATCTGCTTTAGCTGTGATACATGACAACACAAATAATTTTAGTTCTATATCACAGAGATGAAGTTCCTTTTCCAAATTTAGAGGGATAAGACAGGAATGCCAACTGTCCAAATACCTGACTGTCCTCATAGTATATGCTCTTTATATTACTCCAGAGTCCATAGTATAGTCAAAACATCTGCATATTTTGGTTATTGATGTTTTATATTACTTTGTGTGAATTTTTATTCTTATAGATAACATTGAAGTCTTCAATAAGACAGTAGAAAAACTTTTGATCCACCCTTTTATCTTCCAAAAGAAAACATTATCATTTATAAGGAAAGCCAATGTTAATAACATTACTAATAACAGAAGTCACCTTTCCCCTGGCATTTCTTGCTTTCTGCCTCGCTTTCTCCATGGCACTATTGAACCCATCTATGTCTACCTCCAAACCTCTTTCTTCTGCCATAAGCTAATAACAAAATTCCACACAAGTGCTTTAGAAATTATCATGAACCACATTAATCCAATCATCAATTTACTACAACTCACATTACCCCTTAATAATCCAAATGTTCAAGAGATGAAATAAGAGACACTGAAAATCACCTGAGTAAGATCAATCGGAAACCCATATGTGTCCCACAAAATGAAAGCATCCTGTAATGCCAAAAACTGGAAACATCAGAATGTGAATGGTGGCCTTTCTATGGAATGCAACCGAATACATTTTACAATAACCTTTAATGGGCTCTGAAATATGAATATATAGTCCAGAATAGATTAACTGCATTTTCCAATAAAAAACTACAGTACAATATCAATTTGATGTTAAACACCATCATTTGAGCAATACACCATAGATAGAAGCAGGTATGGAAACACATAAAAGCCCATGACATAAAATCCTGCCTCAGCTTTTACTAAGATTACTGAATCCATATATAAAATCATTCACTGAAACCATTAGAACTACATAAATATCAACCATGAGCATATACTACATGCACATTTACAAGATAATTGTATTCACCCTATAATATCAACCATTGTACATAACAACATAATCGTCAATAACAGGTGGGCCCACTCCAGCTCTTTCAATCCTTGCTTTGATGCTTTGATACAGCAAATCAACACTTGTTCACTTGCCATTTTAACTGAATGTCTGACCTGCCCCAGTTTTAATCTTCACATTTTCAATCTGCCCAGACTTTCAAGCTGTGTAATGTCAGCTTAGTTTTATTACTTACATGTGCCCAGCATCTTTTTGAGTTCTGTCCAGTCCTAGCTGCTTAAGTTAGAGCATTACCGCATAGTTTTGTAGTTATGATGTGTTGATGAAGGCTTTTGGCCTATATCAACCACACAAGCCTACCAGGCAAAAGCACCGAACTAGGGTTTCCTGCCTTGAGACCAGCCCTCCAGTTTATGCCACCAGCTATAAATTGGGTTTGAGTCTTAAATCAGATCCATCTAATATGGGATGCAAGAATGCAGTATGCCAGTATGAAATGTACCCTATCCAAGCTAGAAGCAGTTTTACTCAGTGCTACCGAAATTATATGCAAGGCAAAGCAAGAATAGTCCACTACCTTACTCTGCACATAACCAAAAAATGTATTATTTTGCAGGATAGCTCAGCACCAAATCACACTCGTGGCAACAATGACATGTTGGCAATTGCATAATACATTAGATACATCAAACTCAACCAAAGAGAATAGTCCCACAATGAGCGGAGAACATGCACACAAAGAAAACTGCAGAAATCACACATGGCAAAGGTAGCACACAACCATACATAACATCGACAGCCTTTATTTCAACAATGCTAAAATAAGAGAAAAAAAGGTAATTTCCCTTTACAAAAGTTCGCTTTTAGTCATTAGCCAACATTAAGTTAATTAAATTGTTTTTCCTAAGTTAGTCTTAGGAAAGAAACATAAAAGTCACTAACTCAATATATTGACCAAATACCTAGAGAAGTAATAGACAACTCCTGCATGCCTTACACCTAGCCTATGCAGATATACCTTTCTAACCTATAATCATCAACACTGAACAATTAGGTGTGTAGCACAAATAGATAGAAAACATATCTCTTATCTATATTTGCATGCATTAAAGAGGCAATAAGCATTCACAAGCATTCCAAACAAAAAATCACAGGACAAGAGATATGTAGCTCAATGCATGCAAACTTATTGCAAAGTATGCTAAAAGATTGAACATTGCCACTATAAAGCTGTAAGGTAACTCTATATTCTCGTAGCCATATGGAAGAAGATTGTTAGCTATTCAAGCGAATACATGATGAATTTGAGAAGATATTATAAAATGCTAATATACATTTCAACAACTCTTGATGTGTTGCTAAGGTGCTAAGACAACAAAATGAATTAAACCATCCATAACTTCCATTCTAAAAACTCTTGTTGTTGGCTAACTTACATCATCTAATATTTCATGATCCATATCATTATTTGCTGTGTACTCCATGTAGGATATATCTATACTTAGAGTCTAGACTATTTCCCACTAGTGCCTTACTGATTGAAACTAAAACATCAAACTGATGCAGTTGCTCTTTGTTCTGATTACAACCAGTTTCTAGCAAATAATAAGTAAAACTGACCTGTATTTTGATTGCAATCAATGTTTAACAATTAAAACTGAGCCCATTATGAAAATATTTCTTGGTGGAAGCAAAACAATCCAAGGTTATAGAACTGTGACCATACCTGACCACTGAGCTTACTATCCTTGACCTCTTGAGCAGCCTTCTTGAATTTTTCAATGCCCTGCAATAAAAGAAAAGAATTTTTAAGGTCTGAAACCATCAGACATCATACCAGCAAATCCAAATATCAAGACATGCACCATTTTTTACAGTAAACAACAAGGCAAGTGTTTAAGGTTTTGATCAGAGAAAAAGAAGCAATATAAGGACTTTTTCTCACAAAAGTAAGGGTTTTCAATCCTATAAAAACAAATCACTGTACAGTTATCCAGGTTAAAGCTCTCTGGGATGCACAATTAGAAATCTCATAAAAGCCCTCAAGCTTTCAACAAATATCCCAATAAACCTCAATAGAAGATAAACACAACAACACCTTTGCAACTTCTTCATTCTATTTAATTTTTGCATGCCTCCTACTTTTCAGTCTTTTTTAATTTTGCAGACTCTGGAAAGCATCAGTTCATGCCCAAAACATATCTGCAGAAATAAACTTCGATCCACTAGATGCAAAATTGAAATTAATTGTCCCAATTGACAGTTATTCCTCCAACCCATCCAAATCAATACCATCACATCAAGATTAGCACAACTCCATACCTTGATTAAAGTTCTGCCAAAGCTCAATTCCTCTTCTGCAATAATTTCCTTGATATTTTCTTCATGTTGTTTCAGTTCTGGAAAAGTATTCCCCATAACTTCAACAACGGTGCTCACCAACCTAGCCAGATCAGTCATCTAATTATTAGACAACAGAGTCAATTGCATTTGCGATTAAGAAATCTCTTTCCATCATTTGATCTTATTTCTTCAATATTAACCTACATAATTGAAACTAGCAGCTTTCGGAGCACAAATGAGAAAACAGACCAGAAAACTGTATTCCATATTTGTCAGGTATGTGGTGTTGATACAAAACAATTTAAAGAAAAAAATAGCATTACTGCAATGAAAGCACTATATTCTAACTTCCATTGCTTTTTGTTAGCTCAATGATATCTCATTTAGGTTTAGAAAAATTAACAGGATCCATCATTTTAAAGAATAGACATCTAGGATATTTAAGTTCTGAAACTCCACTCTAATTTTGTATCTGAGTATGAACATAAATTTGCAATCTGATTGTGATATTTGAAAATTCATCTTCTATTATAATGAATATCAAATGTATTACGGAAGTTCAAATCCAAATTTTTTGGATGGTTAAAAATGAATCTAAATCTAGCTGCTAAATCAAGGATGGACAAACCAGAATGATCAGACCCACAATGTTTAAGCTGTTGACATGAAATGATGAAGCATCTCTTCACAGATTGAATTACAAGTGAGTATGCTGTTTGCCTATTTACTTTGGTGGAATGTGGTAGTTCTTGGGGAAAAAAGGATGATCTGACATTCATTCAGGGGAGATCCAGAATTACATTCAACTTGAAAATCCTTCATTCCCGTTTAGGGAATTTAAAACAACTTTTAAGGACTCCAATTTAGGGTACATATCTATGTTCAAAGCTGAAACAGCATACCAGATCATACCTCGGATAGCTTTTTCACAGCATTTTAATCTATAGAGATTAAATCGAATGTTTAACATGCTGGCCCTTCTTGTCTATGTTGGACAAAGAAACTCGTAGTCTATGAACAATCTAATATATGAATTAAATCCCTTGATTATCAATGTAATATAAGATGTTTTTTCCAATATGTGTGTGTGAAAGAGAGAGAGAAACAATTTCTCAAAATCTTCTGCATTTTTTTATTGATTTTAACTTTTAATTTGTATATGTATACTAAATCTTATCATTTTATCAGCAGTCCAGACTCCAGATAGATTTCTAACCTGGGAGTTCGCCATATTTTTAGCTTCGTGTAAAAAATATTCTCTGATTATGTTCAAATAGTACAACTAGCTAAACAGTAGTCAATACAGTGCCCAATGATAAAACTTACAAGTTGAAGAAAAAACTTGTATCATGTAACATACCCACTGAAGAAACCCTCTTGAGCTTTTAGAACTTCCCGTCCATACCGCACTGCTCGACGCAGAATGCGACGAAGTACATATTCACGGCCCTCATTGCCTGGGAGATGAACAAAAATACCTTACGAGTGAGGATCAAAAAACAAATAGTCTATAATATGGGATTTTCTATCCTGAAAAAACACTACTGCTCATGTAAGTGCAGATCGTCAAAGAACATGTTGAAACAAATGCATATATGTACTCAAAAAATCACATGGGATGTAACAGAAAATTAGACAGGTCGTATAGAAAATTGTGCAGGGGAGGCAGCTGAAATACACAAAAGAAAATTATGGTGCAGGCAGAACCATAGAACCAATTTTCAATAGGAAACATTCATGCCAGAGAAGACCCATTTTGTGGATGCGATATGCAAACAATTTCGTGTCCTGAAAACAGAATTAAAAATATTTTAAAATAATAAAATAAATAAATAAAAAATTTAAATGTGCCCTTGGACATGCACTTTTCGCAGCTGTTGAAGAAGAGAATGAGTGCAGGAAGATTCCAGCAGTTTGTATTCTAGATATGCAACAGATTTTTTGAGAGGACGCATTTTAGATCAGATAATTTGTGCTCAAATTCAGATTGTTTAATTTGGTCAATAAGCAGAGGTTTTTGATCAACTAGATAAATAAGTTTGTTTCCTAAAACATTATGCACGTACTGGATAAAAATACAGTTTTTAAGACAAGAAGATAATATTATAATAAAAATAAATCAAATAAAATAAAAGATAAAACCCAAGTGAGATGAAATGCCATTGCCTTAACTAGCGCTTCAAGCCCCACTCATTGCTGGTATGTTGGCATCCTGGATCTTCGGATTCTGTTGTTATTGTGATGGACCAACTTTGCCTAATTAGATACTCTCTCAAAGCACCTGACAACTTCTTTTCTATTGTTATGTTATATACTTTATAGGAATACTAGGAATTATTTTTGCTTCACTCTATTGATGTATTCCAACCTGTTGTGGCTCATTTTTCTACTTATGGGCCTTCTATATGATATGGGTGGTGTGATCTCCATGAGATGATGTTATATTTCTGCTTTGTTCTTCTACTATGCCATGCCAAAACAGGAAATGATGTATTACCTGATGTTGTACTATATTGTCTACTGCCACTTCATGATATATTGTATTTAATTGTTTTGATGAGTATAGCTAATAGTACCTTGCATAGGTAGACAAGGATGAAGGTTTGTGGTTTAACAGCATACCAAGGTCCATGCATCATGACTACTTTTAATTTGGTGTTTCTAAGGACTGTTCCCTCTTATTTGGTTCCATCGTTTGGTCTTCAAGTCATCCATATCACCCCATTTTTTGTTCAAATCCAATTGGTTTGAATTTGATTGAATGACTCTTCCCCCCCTTTGTGGATCCTTCACCATCTTTGCTTTATTGTTGCATAACTGTCTTTAAGGGTTGATGTGTTGTAGTGAACCCTCAACATAGGAAGCTTTTGGGTAGATTCTCGTGGTTGATTCTCAATAGTCAGAAAGAACTACAATTGAGCAATGCCTTCTCTTGCGATCCAAAAAAATCCCAATGCTATCATAATAAAATGGTTAATAGTAGGAAGAATAGGTAATCCCTGTCAAGGCTATGGACACTCGCTTGCAACAAGGAAATGCCTACTTGCATATAAATGCTTTACTGTGGCAACTCTATCAAGGCTATGGACCCTCGTTGGCAACAGAGCTAAGATTGTGTCATTAGTGGTAATCGAAAGGTTTAAAACCTGGGCTATTATCCCCCAATACGTTAATCTTGTGCAAAAGAAAAAGAAAAAGAAAAGAAAAAGTTAAAAAAGAAAAATATTCCTACTGGAATCAAACGAAAGGTACCTCTTAACACAACCCTTCTATGACGACACATTCTACTCTTGTTCCGTTGATTGGTGTAGAACACAAAAGATTCCATGAACCCCTTACCGAGTCAAATAGTCAATTCAAGCCACCCGCATGGCTATTCTATGAGCCTACTAAGTTAGATTGCAGAGTGCTTCTCCAAATTAGTCAATTTGACCAAGTTAACTTTTTCAACAATTTAACTTGTTCAACCCACAAAGAAACATGCCAAAGACAGGTGCCAACACCAATGAATATTGTACTTGATTCTGGAAGTCATTGTGATCCTTTTCCCATTTGTTTAATGTCATTTCTAGATCAACAGGCTTTCAATTAAAACTTTTCCTAAATTTTAATTAAAAACACTATGTTTGACTAACATTAGCTAGAGCAATAGGTGCTAGCATCAATGAGTAGTGTTCTTGACTATGGAAGTCATTGTGATCATTTTCCCCTTGGTTTCATGTCATTTCTAGATTAATAGGCTTTTAATTAAAACTTTTCCTAAATTTTAATTAAAAACCCTAAGTTTGATTAACATTAGTTGGAGCAGAGCTACAGAGGCAATTTTGGGTTGATCTGAGCACAAGTATGGACCAATATTCTAAAACTTGAAACCAAACTCTAAACAGACCAAGTGTCAACTCAACTCCAACTTGAAACGGGCAATGACTCAAAGCGGTTTGATTTCAATTGACTAGGACAAATAAAAAACATAGAAAATTTTATAGTTTTAATGAAAAGAATGTAATAAAGATTCCAAGCTATGATTCCAAGATATGATTCGAAACCATTAGAGACAAACGCAAACTTTACACACACACACGCATATATGGGTTAAGGACTCAAGAGTTAAGACTCAATATATCAAAATGGCATTGAGTCAACTTGGACTCAGACTCGAAACCAGTAGAGGGTCAACTCCTCTAGGATCTTATTCATTAATAGCACCATTTTCCCCCCTCCTACAAGTTCTAGCCCTTGCCTCTACCTCAAATCTCTAAGTTGATCCTCCAAGGGAATTAGTCAACACCCTACAATTTTGACGAAAATTCCTAATCGACGCAACAAAATAAGGTAGATAATGCTTCCCATGCTTAATACATAACTTTTCTTGACTGAAAGGTACATATTGTTTAAGGTCATAACAAAGGAGTTCAATTAAATTCAACAATCAGGCATCAACACCACCAACATCAAGGTACATAGAGAGGTTGATGTGCTTGATGATGTTGAAATGTTGCAATTCTGATATCTTGAAAACTATTAAGTCTGTTTTATTTTGAATCGAATCTAAAATTATGTTTTTTGCATATGAAGTCCGATGAGGTTGGATCCACTCTCAAATATCTTGAAACAATAAATGGTAATGTTAAGAATCTAACATTGCCATTTAATATTACTTACTTCAATGTCACTTGTAAAAAATTGATCAAAATTTTAAAAAGCCGTGTTTTGCATCCATGCATGCACCCCCTACAAATTTGGATTCACTCGACCGAGTTAATGCAAAACCGACCAGTTTGACCAGTTTGGTACTGAAGCCGCCTCGATGTTTGACTCAACCGATTTGGTACCAAACCAGCCTCCAGGCCAAGTTTTCTCTCGGTTTGAAGTCGATGACGATTAAACCGATCAACTTGATCGATTCCAGTTTCGAGTTGACCCATTTTTAAAACTATGGTATGGGCACATATGGTCTTCAAAAGATGTTTGGACTCATCATATACAATTTCCCTTTCAGTTCACATGGCTATATGCATTTTTGGATTAATGGCATTTAATTAAAAATATTCCCTAAGTTCTAATTTTAAAATGCCCAAGAAAATTTTGGTTAATAATTAAGCCATTGCACAAAATTCTCAAATGATGATTTGGCATGATGAGTCACTTTTGGGATTAAGTGTAGGCTTCCTAGTGGCTTACAAGTGATCAACGGACTTCTTTGATGACACAACACTTAATATACACATGGCATTGATTTAGAGGCAAATTCATAAGGTTATTGGCATGTGGCACATGCTACTTATTTTATTCTCACATGTGAAATAGATATTCATCCTAGGGAAGTGTTTTTGACTTATCCCTCCAGCTATGCACATGGTTGAATTGCCTAGAGGAGCACACTTGCTCTTGGGATGCACACTTTTTAATTGGCTTGGATGGTATTTTCTCATGGTTTGGAGGTTGCACATTGTAATTGCTCATGGTTTTGGAGATTGCACATCGTTTTGGCACAACCCATGGTTTTTCCTCAATGTTTTGGAAATAGAGCATGTATTTGCACACGGCTTTCTACCATCCAAGGTTTTGGAAATGCCATTTTTGGATTGATGGTATTTCATTAAAAATATTCCCTAAGTTCTAATTTTAAAATGCCCAAGAAAAATTTGGTTAATAATTAAGCCATTGCAAAAAATTCTGAAATGATGATTTGGCATGATAAGTCACTTTTGGGATTAAGTGTAGGCTTCCTAGTGGCTTACAAGTTATCAACGGACTTCTTTGATGACACAACACTCTAATATACACATGGCATTGATTTAGAGGCAAATTCATAAGGTTATTGGCATGTGGCACATACTACTTATTTTATTCTCACATGTGTAATAGATATTCATCCTAGGGAAGTGTTTTTGACTTATCCCTCCAATTATGCACATGGTTGAATTGCCTAGAGGAGCACACTTGCTATTGGGATGCACACTTTTTAATTGGCTTGGATGGTATTTGCTCATGGTTTAGAGGTTGCACATGGTAATTGCTCATGGTTTTGGAGATTGCACATCGTTTTGGCACAACCCATGGTTTTTGCTCATTGATTTGGAAATAGAGCATGTATTTGCACACGGATTTCTACCATCTAAGGTATTTGTACTCATTGTAATGAGACTCGCCTTATGTTGTAAAAGGATGAGATCTCCTCATTTTTAAGTTGTTGGCTAGAGTTTGGGAATACCATGCTAATGAAAAGACTCTTGAGTTATTTGTCATGTTTGTGATCTTGATGGTGGTATATGATATTAGGTTTTGATCTCTAACGGTAAACTAAGGTAAGCTCCAGCAATAACTAAGTTGAGACTGAACAATTTTTTTATGCATAGAAAAGTAGTCTTGGATTGCTAAGAAACCTCCTTGATTAGGTAAGAAGTAGATCTAGGGATCAAATTGCTAAGAAATCTTTGATTTCTATTTTTGTTTATTATCTCATGCATGTTAATCTAACTTAGAGTAGTTATCTCTGGTAGATTCAGATTTCTATGAAACGTCCTTGTCGCATGTAGGTTGCTCACATCAAAAAGTTGGTGCAAAGAAACCCTCAAGCTCTAGTTTGAAAAGAGTGAAGATCGCTAAGAATCCTCCTTGATTACGTAAAGAGTAGGTCTACGGATCAAATTGCTAAGAAACCTTTGATTTCTATTTTTGTTTATTATCTCATGCATGATTAATATAACTTGGAGTGCTTATCTCTTGTAGATTCGTATTTCTATGAAACCTCCTTGTCTCATGTAGGTTGGTCACATCAAAAAGTTGGATCGAAGAAACCCTCAAGCTCTAGTTTGAAAAGATTGAAGATTGCTAATAAACCTCATCAATTTTGGAGCTTATTTTGGAATGGTACAAGAAGGGGTGCGTAACTCTATAGCCCATCATTTTTTCTAAATCAAGGCACTTGGTCTTGTTAGAATTTGGCAGTTGCAAAACCAAGATCACTAGAAGAATATCAAAGCACAAAAACAAAGAGTGGAGCTCGTTTATGCACAATGATCACAAAGATCATCTCCTAACCATAGACAAATCAATGTCACCCTCGAGCTCACCCTTCCAAGAGAGAATAATCATTCAGAGATAGTGTACTTCCAAGTCATAGTAGCATAACCCCAAGAAAATAAGAGAAACTAAGAAATCCTTCTCCAAAAATGGAGAAACCTTAGAAAACTCATCTTCAACTGCAGTAGCAAACTTCTCTTAGCAGAGGGTGAACTTGCCTTGCAGTGCCCAAGTCGTAGTGTGTCCAAAATGAGGATACACGCCCTCTATTCATATTTTGTAGAAAAAATCTAATTTTTAATTGGGGCCAACTTGAAAATTTTACCAGGGCCGTCTTAACTTGATTGGTCCCTTTTTTGGGTCAACTTGATTTGATTTTACCCTTTTCTTGGCCAACTTTTACTAGGGTCGACCTGCCTTGATTTGTTCTCTTTCAAGGCCGACTTATGAAGATTAGCTTCACGCAGCTACTACTCCAAGACTCCCTCTTAGCTAAGGAGGCATCCTCATCATCAACTGGAATGCATCTGGATATCATTAGTACACAAGAATTATCTCGAACATCTCTACACACATGGAAGGGCTCCCAACACAATCTCAATTCGTTGAGAAGTGTCTATCAAAACTATCCGCATCAATTTAATCCAATTCATCAGAGAACGTGCACTAACTCCACCCCAACTCGTGTATCTGTTCAACACAATTCGTCGAGGAAGCATGCACCAACTCCACAACTCGTGCATTTGCTCAACCTAGTCCGTCGGGGAAGCATGCACCAACTCCGCAACTCATGCATCTGCTCAACCAAGTTCGTCAAGAAAGCATACATGTAATCAACGTGCATTAGCACAGCCCAAAGATATCACTACAACTAGCGCTACTAGTGAGTCTTTGCCCCATCATGTGCTACAACCTCCTCATAACATCCATAAGGACTACAATCATACGAGGGCTCAAAAGGGCCATAACTTTATGTAAGGCTTTCATCATATCGATATGGGCTACAACCCATAAATATCCCAACCATACATGTTGCTAAATTTGAATGGTAACCAGCCTTGTTTCATGTTGGGTGTACCACTACAAAGCCAACCCTTTTTCATACTAGATGTGGCTCTCACCAGTGCCAATCATTTTTCATACTGGATGCAAGATGTTACAGAGCCGGTCTTTTTTCATACTAGATGTAAGTTACATACGTCTTCCTGTAAAGCCAACCATGTTTCATGCTAGATATGAAGACAGCTTCATATAGAACCAATTATTGTGACTATTGCTCCATCCCCAGGATGAGTCTCGGATAATCACGCATAGTCAACGAAGGTCTTAACTATGTCTTTACTCAAGCGAGCATACTAAGTCGTGTATCATGACTTACATAATGAGCTACAGAGTCGTGTACCATGGCTAACTGGCATCGGAGCTATGTATAACATAACTTACCAGTATCGTAGCCAAGTATGACTCACAAGTGTCCACCCAAAACTCAGGTGTTCATATAGAATCACCGCCATAGTCCACAGGTGTCCACATCAGATTTCTCACCCACAAATGTTTACCTAGAACTCAGGTGTTTCCAAAATCACGGTCATGGTTCATAGGTGTAGAATCACTTGTCCCTGAATGTGTGCCTAGAACTCAGGTGTACAAAATCACCGTCATTGTTCATAGGTGTTCACGTTAGGACTACATAGGTCTTCTGGAAAAGCCATCCATGTTTCATGTTAGATATGAAGACCACATGTCTTTCACAGACAACATATAAGTCTTTCGACAGAGCCATCCCTATTTCATGTTGGATATGAAAACAACAGGTCTTTCACAGACCACATACCAGTGTGTGCCAATGTGCACCAACCTCCATCCTTTTCAGGATATCCAGGAGATCTCCTCACTCCTTGGAGTGATCGAGAGAATGCAAGAAGCATGTGTTGGCCTCTCCATCCTATCTCAGGATGTCAAGGAGATCTCCTCACTCCTCGGAGTGATCAAGAGAATGCATGATATCATCATCTTAGCATCTTAGTGAGGGATATAATTATGGAACCACTCTCCCCACTCCATCACAGAGTGTCAAGGAGTAAAGTCAACCTTCCATCCAACTGAGGGAGTCAATCATGGGACCAATCTCCTCACTACTTCTCGGAGTGATCAAGAGACAATACTGAAATATCAACGAGGGATTCAACATAACAATGATCTCCCCACTCCACGGAGTTACAATCCCATCCTAAACATGCACACATTTCAGCTAGTCGAGACATCAAATATATTGGGGTAGAGATTTATGTCCTTCCCTATTCAAGATATGACAAAATAATAACAAATCATACCATCGAAATCATGTAAATGAGAGAGAGTATCAAGAAGCTAGTTTCCCCCACCCCATCTTAGGGTGTTTGGAAATCCTCCCTCTACACTGGAGCGTTCTGCTCCATCTGCATCTGAGCATCTTGCTCCCTCTGTAGCTGATCATCCTGCTCCTCCTTTGAGGAGTCCACAGATACGATGTAAGTATCCATCTTGGTGTACATTAAGCATCCTTCAACTATCTTGTCTAGATCAAGACAGCAACTCCACCAATGTAGCCACAATCATCATGCTCGATCTGCTTAGGATCTCACCTGTGCTCTTCCTCAAATTTGGAAGACTTCATCAGGTTTCACGCCATCATATACAATAGGCCAAGATCCTCATCTTAAGGGATAACACCCTCTGTCTCCTCAAAAATCAACTGAGTAATTTTTGTCCTCTAGAATCCATCTACCATGACTCTGACTGGAAAGTAATTGCTTTCTGTAATTGTCTAAGGCACGAACAACTGTAGCAAAAAGAGAGACCGACATTCGTAGAAGCCTTCTACTTCTAATCGCCAAATCTTTACATGAGATCATCTGAGTCAGTGGATCATGTGTCCACGTCAGTGTTATCAAAACCAGTCTGGTTCAGGCAAAACCAGTAGGTACGACCGGTTACAGGGTTTTTCGGTCCGGTCAAGGCCCTAAACTGCTTAGGCCGGATTTTGGGCCTGAACCGGTCCTGAACCAGCCTAACCGGACTAAACCAGTCCGATCCGTACAGTGTCGTATGGAAGTCGTCTGGAGACCCACAAAACTCAAATTTTGGTTCTAAACTTCAATGATGTATTTTGTTTCAAAACTTTAGTGATGTATTGCACTCGATGATATTTTGGTTATTTGCACATGTACTTGTTATATATATGAGAAAATTTGCATATTTGTGTATTAATGGTTTGAATTCATATGTATGCACATGAATATATATGCTTTTTCACCAAATATGAATATTTTATGTATTTTTTGTCTACCTATTTTTTCCCGGTTTTTCCAGTACCGATCCGATTCCCGATCTGGTTCACATTTTGGGCTCTGTCGTTTCAATGACCAGTCCGGTTCAGAAAACATTGGTCCACGTATGCACTTGGTCTTCATCTGTCTTCTTTCATGACTTCCACTTAATTGTTTCGACCGAAAGTCATCTTCCTTCTTCGCTGAGAGTCATGCTTCTAGAGGCTTTTTGCTTAAGATCCATCTACATATCGACGGGATCACTAGTCCTTCAAATTAGGTTTCAACATCCTTTTCTTGTAGGCCATAGCATTCCCTACAAGTCAAATGGCGTCAAATGGTTAGCAACATTGCATAATCAAATCAATGCAACAACAATTGTTCATCTAGGTATGTCGATATGCTATAGCCAATGCTTCGGCACAACACACACATGGCTATTATTTGGATGCTTGTGGTCTCCATTATAACATACCATCAAGAGTGTGCACTACTCTAAGTATGTTAGAAGGAGATTTCATCCAAGAGGGGTCCATGAACGGTTGTGCAACATTACAAGCTAAATCATAACACATACTACATGAGCCTACTATCAATAACATAATTATATCACATGCTCAACAACTTCCCAAATCTAGGAATATGGACTGGCATTAAACATATTTAAAAACAACCACATCTGATCTACCAAAGCTTGTAAAACCAAATACTTATCTTTTATTGTTTTGTGGGTGGGCTCCTCTTGACTCCTTTGAGAGATCATTAGTCTTCATTTTCTTGTTAGGAGTCCACCGCCACCTGGATCTTCATATCATCGCCTCAACATAGGGAGTTGTAGAAGAAGAACTCCATACGATCCTCATTCTTTGGCTTCTTCACAGAGGTGTCATTTTCAACATCTGCAGTTGAGGCTTCATGCTTCCTCTTCTTCGAATCTCTGCAATCTCTGGCATAGTGTCCAGGTTTATTGCATGTGTAGCAACAAATGCGTGAAAGATCCTTCTTCTTCTTCTAGTCTGAAGTGGGACTTGATCTTCCACCCTTCCTTTCTTTCCATGAAACTTCTTTCCCTTACCCTTTCCTAGCTTGTCATGCAATGTAAGGGCTTGACTTTCTTCGTGTTGGGTGCCATGTATCCTACTTCTCGCTGCAAGCCTTGTCTCTTCTTACATACATACTGCCTAGATACGGTCAACCTTAGGCAACTTTACTTGGCCAACAAAACTCTGAATGAATGCTTCCCAACACGGAGGGAGACCATTAAGAGTGTTCATGACAAGTTCTTTATAACTGATTGGATCTCCAATGGTGCTTAGTTGATTCTTCAACTCTAAGATCCTCATAAAGTAAGAGGAAATCGATTCTGATATTGACATCTTGAGGTTCAACAATTGATTCCTCCAGGCAAGAGCATGGTTTATATTGCTATTTTGCAATAGCTTCCTCAAGGCTCTAAACATCTTCCTGGCGTTAGTCTTTTGAATCTAAAACATCTTCATTGACGAACTTCAAGAGATCATTTTCTTCTAAGATAAGAAGAACCCTAGACTTCCATGAGCTGAAATTGGAAGTCCCATCAAGCATATCTTCAACCTTCTCCCAATCATCTTGACTGCAAAACTGGACCAAAAACCCTAGTAGGAGTTAGGTCAAGGATGAAGTATGGATGCTTGAAAAACCGGAACCACATATGAATGTGCCCTACTGAGGCGAGTTGGATCAAGGTAAAGTTGGTCCAAATCTGTGGACAGAACAACAATAATATGGAAGCCCTAGTTCTTGACCCTAGCAGTATTAGGTCAAAAATTGAAACTTCTCCAACTAGGATTTGTCCTCCACATAAAGATGCGCCCTAGGAAGGCGAGTTGCTTTGTGCTCCTTCTGAGGTGATACAAGCTAGGAAACGCTACAAAACGTGGAGCCCCAACTTCGAAAATGAATTCTTCTAGAACCGTTCTGATGCCATTTTAGAATTTGACAGCTGCAAAACCAATATCACTAAAAAAGATATAAAAGCACAAAAACAAAGAGTGGAGCTCGTTTATCCACGATGATCACAAAGATCATCTCCCAACCAGAGACAAATCAAGTCACCCCCGAGCTCGCCCTTTCAAGAGAGAATAATCAGTCAAAGGTAGAGTACTTCCATATCGTAGTAGCATAACCCCTAGAAAATAAGAGAAAATAAGAAAACCATCTCCAAATATGGGGAAACCCCAAAAAACTCCTCTCCAACTGCAATAGCGAACTTCTCTTAGCAAAGGGCGAACTTGTCCTGCAGTGCCCAAGTCGCAGTGTGTCCAAAATGAGGATAGGCACCCTCTATTTATAAAGATTTTGTTGGAAAAATATAATTTTTAATTGGGGCTGACTTGACAAATTTACTGGGGCCGGCTTAACTGGATTGGTCCCTTTTATGGCCCAACTTGACTTGATTTGACCCTTTTCTGGACCAACTTTTACAAGGGCCGACTTGCCTTGATTTGTTCTTTTTTGGGGCCGACTTGTGAGGATGAGCCTCATGCAGCTCCTACAACAGGTCTCATCACAAAACTTTCATCTAGCTCCCTCTCTCTTTTCCATCCCTATATCTTACTTCTATACTCTTCATACTTTTACATTGTAGCAATCTTGAGCAAGCTTTTGATTTCTTTCTTGGGATAAGCCTGTATGCTTCCCTCATCGTACCTAAACACAAGTTCTACATAAGGAAGCTAAATACTAATCACCTAAGAAGTAAATACATCATAAAACAAATATAAAACACAAGTCTAACTCACACATGGTGTGTTCGCTCATAGTATTCTTACTTTGTTGAATTTTATTTGGCCTTAATTTATTATTTAAGGCCATTATTGGCTTGTCCATTTGAATTACTTTCTGCTATATTTTTATTCCAACAACTTCATGAAATATCTTATGGCTTTAGTTCACTATTTAAAGTCATGCATAGTTTGTTGTAACAATTTATTTACTGATGTAAATTTCCAGCAAATTTTGTGAATCTGTTATTTCATTTGATGTATTTTATTTCCAGCAAACTTGTTTATGTTTAAATGCTATTTTAATGCTAAGAGTCATTTTTAGCTTGTTGTCCAATTCTATTTACTGATGTTATGTGTTGAATGTCCCATAACAATACTAGCACTTTACATTTCTGATTTAAATAGCTTGTTGTTCACTTTTCTACATACTATTCATTGCTAGTAATTAAACTCATACATTCAACACCTATTTGCTTCTACCCAAGACAAAGAGATTAGGTTTGACCTTTTGCAAAATATATATTTGCACAAGGCCAAAACTTGCTTCTTTGCAAGTGGGGAAGTCTTAAGAGAAATTCTCTTGAAACTCTTTTCATCATAATAAGTTCGATAAAATAACACAATTTGCATATGTGAATTATGAGTAACTTCTGCTATATTTCACTATCTAACTTGTTGGTGCATCTATGTAATCAACACTTGAACCTTAAATTGGATTCCTATCTTTGTGTCGAATACTATTATAACATATGTGAATTATAAGCTTAGGCTACATCTTTGGAATCCATGCTATTTTTATGAGTTTATGAGATGGATGTTATCTTTGAATACATTTAAAATCATCTATTGCTTCTAAAATATCTTTTTGATCATAATCTCTGTAAACTAATTGGTCTTTGCTAAGAGTCCTCATTAATTGATCCTTACCTCACTATCATTGATCAGTTTAACTAGTACTTTTTAGATTTTCCAGAGGCCACTGCTCACTCTAGAAATCACTGATTCCAACCCGACCACGGATCTCTTTAATCTCAAATATATATTGATAATGTAAATTCAATTCCAGATAACATATAGCATATAATTAAAATCATAAACGCAGCACATGAGATCTCTACAACTTCTAACACAATAGCAATCACACACAAATGACAATTGTTTTTTGCTAGAAGACCCTCAAAAACCCTAAAGGGAAAACCAATGAGAAAGATAAGAGAAACCTTTATAATCTTAAGCAAGTACAATAGATACAATTGTGTAATCCACAATGGACTTATCTCTAAGCCACCAGGCTCTAAGTCTAACTGCTGGAAACAAGGTAATGTGCCCCTCTCTGAATGAATGTGCCCCTCAACTAACAACTCCACTCTCTGACTATATCTGTCTCTCTGAACTCTATAAGATCAGGAGCTCTCGCCCTTCTACCTCTGAATCACCCTCTCGATGAATCCCTCTCTTAGATTTGGAAGAGCCCTCTCTCAGAACTTCCCCTCCTCAGTGAATGAGCCCCTCTTCTCAGGAAATGCGCCCCCACTCTAGCTAGTGAATCAACTGTGCTCTGTAGTTGGATCAGACTCACTCATAACCAATCTCTATCTTTGCATTGACCTCCCTCTACCTCAAATAAGGTTTGCTTGATCTATCAGATCCAAGCTCTCTCTCTACGCAGTTGCGCCCTCTCCTCTCAAGATTGCGCCCATGCTACATGCACTATTTCACCCTCTCTCTCTGATCACCTAAATCACACAAGCGATATTGACTTTTCTCTTACAAATGTCTTTTTATACTCCTCCACTAAGATTAGGGCTCAAAAACCCTAATTCGACTTGTCCATGCCTGCACATGCAATGTGCAAAGCTCATGCACATGCACACCTGCCCTCATGCACATGCACACCACCCTCATGCACATGCAACTTCCATGCACATGCATCTCTCATGCATCATGCATCTCAGTCAACAGAACTAGTGCACCACTACACACAACTCATTCGTCTAAAGAAGTCACTAAATCACTGCATGTCTTCAATCACTGAACCGATGCCACCTACTGGAGTGCATCTCACACTCCAAATACTGCCTATGCTAACAATGTACTTCCATGCTAAGCAATGTTTGGGTACACAAGGTACTCCCAAAAGACCGAACACCTTCAGATACCGCTTCACACAAACAGATCACAGATCAACACACCGATGTTTGTCACGTGGTTAAAACCCTCGAGAGGGAAACAGTCCACGGCCCCAGCCAAATAGCTACTTGGAGCAATTTATTATGCAAAAGAAAGAAAGTTACATGAGCTTCTCATTATCGATCAACTAGCCAAGGACCCTCTATGCTCTTTAAATAGAGATCATAAACCAATCGGGTGTTAAGCCACGGATCAATGGTAGGTATGATCTAAGAGAAGTTGAACCGTCGAATCACTCTATGTCTAGAACATATCGTGACCGTCGGATTAGAATATTTACAAATGCATACTAATGCATACTAAAGAAACACGCTTTTACCTAACGGATATATTACACAAGTTGATCTTAACTAACTCCTAAGTGTCTAAATATCCTAACAGGCAAAACCACATGGAGGACATCCCGATATACTCCTCTAACATACTTAAGAAAGCTAGGCCACTTTGTTGTATTCTTAGGGATTGCATGTGGAAGCCCCTAGTTACTACCTTGGAAAGTTTAGTTGAGGACACCTCTCATGGTTAGTCTAAGAATTCCCCTATGA
Organism: Pseudotsuga menziesii; assembly: GCA_001517045.1. NCBI lineage: Eukaryota > Viridiplantae > Streptophyta > Pinopsida > Pinales > Pinaceae > Pseudotsuga > Pseudotsuga menziesii. The sequence continues at coordinate 81,903 of LPNX010967827.1, read as the reverse complement.
GATTTAGGAGACCTAAAGAGAGAGGGTTTTCCTTAGTAGTGACACATTTGGAGGAAAATCCTGAGGTTGTGCAAGTTTAGTAGCTAGTTTTCATCGCATTATTTGAGTTGCTAACCTTTTCATATACACCTACCAAGAAGGAGATGAACATCATAATTTGAGATGATATCTATATGCAGTTTATGCAACTCACCTAGATCAACACTCAAGACTAGTTTTGTTCAAAGATGGCCTTCTACATCAAGCACTCCATGGATCTAAGAGATGGGCTCATTGTTCAACCCCACTACACACTTCACCAATGGAACCACGCTCTTCATATTCCTGAGGGGCCAGTTCAAGGTCAAGTCTCATAAACTTAGAGTCGAGAAAAATGATCTAAAAACATCTACCAGGTGTGCAATCTTCGAAAGGTTGAGACTGAGGAGCGCTACGTTTTTTATTACCTTGTTTACTAGAGATCTGAGGGCAATTCCATTGTCTTTTCAAGGAGCTTTAAACTCTGCTAATTTCTTCAAGTACCCTGACCAAAGATGTCTAGCCTTATTCTTGCATGATGCCTTCTAACTCTGTTGATTCATCTTCCAACAACTTACTCATCCTAGATCAACTTACACTCAATGGATCACTTCCTTTTTCATGATGCTCCCACCAACTAGGGGCACCAAGAGGAAGATGCATAACGATCATATTTCCAACCACATATCTATGTAGACCCAAAGAACAGCCACCACTTCCATGAGGCCCCAACGACAATGCCAACCCTAGTCCCTCACCAACAGTACGCCAATATCATCCAAATCACAGATATAGACCCCCCACTCTCGGAAACAACACATTACATGGTAAAGGGGTAAAGGCGTTATTTCCCCACATGGTTCATCATTTCAATTTCTATCATCTTCATGGGTCTCGTTGATGAATCATCGATACAATAAGAAAAACTAATCTAAGGTTTTGCCTATCCCATGACCCTCTATCCCTATCCTCTACACCTAAGGCACCTGACACGAGGACACAAGACACAAAGGACACGAGGATTCGAGTGTCGATATGGACACAGTGACCCCCGGAATCAGGACACGTAGGACACATTCTATATATTTTTTTTTAAATTATATATATTAAAAATATAGACATATAGATCCAAATATTTACATATTCAATAGAAATCAAAATTAATGCACATTTAACATTAGTAATTACACATTTAAATTCTTCAAATCTTCTACACATGCACAACAAACACACTTTAGAGCCCTCTCCACACTTGCAAATGATAAAAAGAAAGTGAAATTTTGATTTAAAATAATTCTGGGTGTTTTTTTAGTGAAAAACGTGTCCTGCTTTTGGGACACGCATTGACAATCCTCCGACACACGTGTCCGAACATAGAACACGCTGCAGAGACGTGTCAGACACGCTCTGTCAACGTGTACGCAGGCCCTTTTGGACGTGTCCAGTTTCATAGCTCTACACATAGAGAGATATTTAACTCTCTCCATCCCACCCATTTGACCTTTTGGTGAACCATCCTCCCCAAACAGACTCCCCATCCAAGGTTGAGCCGAATCATAGGTTTCTTGTGCCAACACTATTTATGAAATTCCATATCAACCAATTATCCAAGTCTCCTACCCTCCCCCTACATGATTTTTTATTTTTCCATGAAGCATTCGAAGAGCTATTAGAAGCTATGCACTATCAAAGCAGCAAATTATAAAGACCTTTAAGCCCAATTTCTAAAATATGGTATGCATTCACTTGCCTATCACAATACAGATTTATTTGATGAGATTGTTTGCTCATGTTTCTCTCCCTCTTGGCCATAGCACATCATCCATCCATTCCTAATTCAAGTAATATCCTAGATCTGAATAACTTCATGATTATCACGATTGGGCATACACTAGCCAAAATTTATGCCACGACGCTCAACGTCATGTTGTTCAAGCACTTGGAGCGTGGCAATCGCAATGCTAGGGGTCAGTCTAGTTTCAAGTGGGACTTCCAGACTATTAACTGTTAAAGTTTTAGGATTTTTCAAGAATTTTAACTTACTTGTGCAAGAATTTAAACCAAGTACTTAGAAGGACAAAGTAAAAGTACAGCAGTGACAATGCAAGATAAATTTAAAACATAATTTTACTCTCTTTCAACTTTAACACCCCAAAGGTCCCTGTGTTAAAGTGAAAGACAATAAATAACAGCAGCATTAATAAACTAATGAACAAGTTAAAAGTTAAAACAAAACAAACAACTAGCATCAGTAAAACAGAAAGAAATGCTGGTTTAGGCATTCCTTATAATCAGATAACTTTTCAGATCAGACCTTGTCTTTTTGAAGACAAGTCACTAAGGAACAGTGGACATATCTGAGAGAGAGAGAGAGATAGGTAGTTGTAGGGCAGAGTTAGACAAATACAGACCTCAGGGTGCTAACCAAAACAATTCACAAATGAGGATAAAACTTCAGCCCCTTGCTGCAATAAATGACAGTCTTTAGGACAGTCATAAATCAACCAAATAGCAGCACCTTACAATTGAGCAGAGGCAGCCCCAATCCATACACTAGTACCCTCAAACAGTGGCAGCACATACACAAGAACAAAGGCACATTTATACAAAGCAGTAACAACCTCAATGAGGCTGAAAAGGGGCAAGAAGTTAGAACACCCTTTAATCAGACCTGTCCTGCTAAAGCAGGTTAAACAAGGACCATGGCAGCCCTAGCAGGCTTAACGGAGATCACAGTAGGCACCAGCAAGAACACAATCATAGAACAGACCTCAAAAACAGTCAATGTATGTACAAGCAAATAGAAGACCACAAATAGCAGTCCAAAAAGTCACGAGCCAGTCCAAGAAGGGTCACACAAGTCACAGCCCAGCCCAAGAAGTATCAACAAGGTCACGGCCTAGTCCAAGAAGCATCAGCAAGGGCATGGTCCAGGCTTAGCAGCCTCAACGCTGGTCACAGCTCAGTTCAGACAGCAGACAGGTCACGTCTCATCCGAGGCAGACCACAAGGTCACGGTTCAAACCTACCAGATGTCACAACACCTCAGCCCAGACAGCCCACAAGGTCAAAGTACAGACCTAGCGGTTAAAAAGTTAACTCTGAAGGTCCTCTTTATAGTTTTGGTGTGGTGTGATAAAGAGGACTTGGAATTTGTCCTGTGTATTTATATAAAGTGAGCTATATATAAATAAAAGTGATGTTTTGTACTTTATAGAATGGGTCTTACTTAAGTTAGTATTTAATAATTAAAATGAATTAATTATTAAATGATGGCCTTTCATTTTGTAAAAGTATGTCAACCCTAGATTAGGTGGTTAGATAGGTAGTTACAAAATTTAAAGTATAAAACAATTGAGAAGATAAATTGAAGACACCATCAAAAGAGAAGAAGATTGAAGGCCAAGAAGAGAGCCAAGAGAAGGGCATGATTTTCAAGAGAGAGTAGCAGCACGATTCCCTAGGCAGCCTGTAGCAGCCATACCTGGGCATTTATTGCAGCTGCACATGTGAGATCGATTCCCAAGAAAAGTACAGCTGCATTAAATGCAGACAGTACAGCATTAATTACAGCACAAGCGAGCACAGAAATCGAGTTAGAAAAGTACAGCAGACGGTACAATCCATACAGCAGGCCATACAGCAATTTTCAGGCACAAATTTCGAGGTTGACTCAGATTTCGAGATAATTTCTGTTTCTGAGTTATTTTGCTGCTATTTCAGATTTGGGAAATTTTACCTGTGAGGGTTTAAAAGATAAATTTCAGTGTATTGAAATTTCTGCTCTTCTTAATGAAAATTCTTCTTCTTAGGGTTTTCCCCAAGAGTTGGGGTTTTGCCCGATCTGTTGACCAAAACATCTGTGTTTTCATGTGTGAATGAATACTTCAATATTGAGAAGATCTTGAATATAGTGGTTTTTATTTCAAGTTTAAGAGAAAATTGTTAATCAATAACCCTATATATTCAAGTGTTTGACAGAATTTGTGAATGAAATATTCATGTTAATGTCATTGATTTTCTTCATGGTATCAGAGCAGAACTGAAGTAGGTAAAGTTGTAATTCACAGTGAGAAGTTGTGTTGTCTTTCAAGTTAAAAGATTTGTTGTAAGTTAATTCCAATGATGAGCATTCGATATGAAGATAGGCTGGATGGCATATCCAACAATCTTCCTTGGAAAGTTAGAATAGCTATTGTGCTTAAAGAGTGGAAGATATAGGGTTTTGCTAACACCAAGCTGACTAAGCCTACAGACAAAGACGAACTAGAAGAGTCTGAAGCCCTAGAAGCTAGAGCCCAAAGAGTAAACCTAGATGGAGTAAAGAATCATTTCATTCCACATTTGGCAGAGAAGAAGACTGCTAATGACATGTGGGATACCCTGAACCTGTTATTCGAAGCTAAGAACGAGAACCACAAGATGGCACTAAAGGACAAGTTGCACAATGTCAAGATGAACAAAGACGAAGGTGTGGCCTCCTATTTAACTCGAGTGGCGCATGTCAAATATGAGTTAGTAGTCGTAGGAGATATTATCCCAAATTCAAAACTGGTGAGGATAGCCCTAAAGGGTTTCACCAAGAAATGGGAAGTATTTGCTAAGTGCATTGTCGGTAGGGAGAAGCTTTTGAATTGGTCCAGACTGTGGGATGATTTCACTCAAGAGGAGATTCGAGAAGGTTCTCTAGGTAGTCAAGTCAATGAAGAGGTGGAGCATAGCGTGGCACTAGCAACAACAGTTAACAACAACAAGAAAAACATCAGTCAGATCAGATGTTACCATTGTGGTCAGATGGGACATCATTCCTCGAAGTGACCTGAGAAGAAGAATGTGAAAGAGAAGACTGAAAGAGATATGGCAGTGTCTGCAGCAATAGAAGACTATGCAACGAGGTTTGAGCAAGAGTTTTCTCTTGGTTCAATTGATTCCAGTACAGGGAGCTCAGTTTTTTAGAATGTTTGGGTTGTCACCAGTGGTGCAACCAGACACATGATTAGGATCTATGACATCTTTCAGATCATCACAGAGTTGGGGCTTGGACATTTCATTCAGATAGATATGGACAGTCCTGACTCCTCAGATAGCGATACTAGGGATTGGAACAGATAGGTTTCAACTAGACCTTGGTGACATCCTGGAAATACATGGAGTGCTTTTTGTACCTGAGATGAGAGTCAGCAAACTCTCAGTGTCATCCTTTGAGGATGAAGGTTACGAGATGATGGTGAGGTCTGGCCATGTGTTCTTGTATCGAGGAGATGGGCCAGATGGTACCACTATTCTGTTAGGAAATTGGAGGGACAGGTTTTATGTTTTGAGAGGGCACATTGTACAACCAGGAGCAGGAGGGTGGTTGTCAAGATCAGAGGGTGAGGCGAGAGTTGCATCTAATAGATATGGTTCTGATGAGGAGAGGGACTCTCTCCAGAGTACTAGAACAGGCTTTAGAGTTCCAATACGAAGTTGTGCATATGTATCCGAGATCGATTCCAGAGCAGGAGGGAGCTATTGCAGGAGCCAAAGATGGAGATAGTGTTGTGGACATTCCTCATTAAGAGGGAGTGTTGGAAAGTCAACTCTGAAGGTCCTCTTTGTAGTTTTGGTGTGGTGTGATAAAGAGGACTTAGAATTTGTCCTTTGTGTATTTATGTATAAAGTGAGTTATATATAAATAAATGCAATGTTTTGTACTTTATAGAATGGGTCTCACTTAAGTTAGTATTTAATAATTAAAGTGAATTAATTATTAAATGTGGGTGCATTAAATGATCGCCCTTGATTTTGTAAAAGTCTCTCAACCCTAGATTATGTGGTTAGATAGGTAGTTACAAAATTTAAAGTATTAAACAAGAGAGAAAAGACAAATTGAAGACACCATCAAAAAAGAAGAAGAAGATTGAAGACCAAAAAGAGAGCCAAGAGAAGGGCACGATTTTCAAGAGAAAGTAGCAACACAATTCCCTAGGTCGCCTATCGCAGTCGTACCTAGGCATTTATTGCAGTTGTACCTGGCATTTATTACAGCGACACATGTGGGCTTAATTCCCAAGAAAGTGGCTTGAATCCCAAGAAAAGTACAGCCGCATTAAATGCAAACCACACAGCATTAATTACAGCACAACTAGGCACAAAAATCGAGGCAAAAAAGTACAGCAAACCGTACAGTCCATACATCAAGCTGTACAGCAATTTTCAGGCATGAATTTCAAGGTTGGCTCAGATTTCGAGATAATTTATGTTTTTGAGTTATTTTGCTGCTATTTCCGATTTGGAAAATTTTGCCTGTGAGGGTTTAAAAGATAATTTCAATATATTGAAATTTCTGCTCTTCTTAATGAAAAATCTTCTTCTTAAGGTTTTCCCCAGGAGTTGGGGTTTTGCCTGCTATGTTGACCAAAACATCTGTGTTTTCATGTGTGAATCAATACTTCAGTATTGAGAAGATCTTGAATATGGTGGTTTTTATTTCAAGTTTAAGAGAAAAATTTTAATCATTAACCCTAGATATTCAAGTGTTTGACAGAATGTGTGAATGAAATATTCATGTTAATGTCATTGATTTTCTTCACTAGTAAAGGTCACGGCTACGCTAACAGGTTGAAGAAGAGGTCACGGCAGCCAAACCCGCAGGTTGAGGAAAGACACGATGTAACAAATATAAAATACAATATTAATTAGACTATTAGGTTACTAGTGAAACGGTGTAACCCTTCACTATGTTGGCTCAAGCCGTATAAAAGGCCAGCTTATTGTACATTTTATCCATCATCCAATATATCATTATTACTCGTATTCATTATTAAAATGATAGTCGGATTTGACTAACGAACAACCGGATTCGGTTGTTTCATTTCGTATCAGAGCTCGGATTCGGCTCCTTCGACCTGAGCTTGAATTCGCCTCATCATTTCCTCATTTTCTTTCCACTGCTCACTCCTCCATCCCCTCACCTTCACGCTCCTCTCGATGTTCATCATCCTTCCTCCTCTTCGCTGCCACGCTACTGTTTCCGCCACACCTTCCTTTCTCTCACATCTTCTCATCTTTCCCTTGTTGCTCGCCTCCCTCTCATTACCGTCCGTTCCCTCATTTCTACGCACCCTTCTCTTCCATACCCCTCACTTATCCCCTCTCCCCACACCGTCTTTTGCTACCCCACTCCAACCGCGCCCACCCTCCAACTGCCACCATCCTTCACTTCCCCCGTTGCCTTCATTCTACCACGCTGCGCTCTGGCTGACAACCGCTGTAATCCACGGGCTGTTCCTCCTACTCACGCCTGCTTCCTGTTGCTTCCACCACCCATCCCGTACAACCTCATCTCCACGTCCCACTCACAGCCCCAACGTCATTTCCCAACCCTTCTCTCCACGACCACTTCACCGATTCGTTCCTTCACACCAGCCCATCTCCCTCAGCTTCTCTCCTACCCGTGCATGCCCAGCCTACTCCTTCACTTGTTCGCAGTCTGCTCACACCACTTGATCGTAACCTGCCCCCATCTCCTCCCATCTAGATCTTGCTACCTCGCGCCTCAACACCGTCAACCCTAAAACGCCAACTCTCCTCCTCCACGGGAATGCTAAGCCTGCAAAAGAAATAAAAACAATTTTTATAAAATTAAATCTTATATATAATAATAATATATTATTATTATATTATAATATTTATTTTTTTAACTTAAAAAAAAACTATATACCAAAATAATTATATAGTTTATAAAAATTAATAATAATAATAATAATTAATTAATTAATTAATATATTCTTATTCAAATTTCACCTCAAAAGACCAAAATAGCGTTGAAATACACACCTCCGCATACAAGGGCCAAGACCATGGCGAAACTGAAAGATAATATCGAAAAAGTGGAGAAGGACATCAGGTCCCTTGTCGCTGACCTCAAAGGCTCGAAGGAAAAGATGCAAAATAACAATACATTACTCAAAGACGAGCTTGTTTTGGTACTAGAAGGAAGGCTCGACGACAAACTTGACATTCTGAACGAAAAACAAAAAGACTTGGATGACAAAATGAGTACCATGACGCAAAACATAAACACCTTAACACAAAACATGAGCACCATGACGCAGAACCATAATACATTAATCGAGATGTTGCAAAGGCTCATACCTAGTCCGGGCCAAGTCAGCAGTCCAGACATATTAGATGCCTTGTTTCATGTTGCCACCCAGGAAACACTCGCAAAGAATCAAAAAGAATTGCAAAAAGAAATAAAGATTAAAAATGTGACGCTTAAGCAAGAGATAGAAACAAAAGTACTGCAAGATATGGAGGCACGATTAAACAACAAAATAGATGTTATCAGTAAGATAGTAGAGAATAAAAAGGCTAAAAATCACCGCCAACAGCGAAGCAATTCAAATACGTCACTTTCATTGTCCAATAGTTTCAAGCCACCATCAAACCATAAGGAAAAAGGAAATCAATATTGTCCTCACAAAGTGTACCCACCTAAGGCAAAAATAGAGTTGTAGAAATACAATGGGAGTGAAGACCAATGTGTTGCTTGGCTAAACAAAGCAGAAGAATACTTCTACATTTACAATATTCAATCTGACGAGGAGAAGGTGAAATATGCGTCAATGCATATGGAAGGGTATGCTTATAATTGGTACATATGGTGGAAGAGAAATAATTTTACCTACACCTAGAACTTGTTCAACAAAAAAAATTTATAGGTTTCAAGGAATCAAAGAAGATGAATTTTTCAGTAAACTTACCAGATTACAACAGGTTGGAAGCGTTGAGGAATTCACACATCAGTGGGAATCCTTATCGACACGAGTATTTGGGTTGTTTGACAAGCAAAGACTCGAAACCTATTTAGGAGGTCTTAAACCATACCTACAAAAAGATTTAAGGTTACATGACATACCTAACGTAGAAGTAGCAAGACGTAATGCAAAAGCCGCAGAACGCAAATTGGAAGGAATAAAAACAAAAGGCGATAGCCATTATCGACAAGAAAAAGAGACACAATGTAGGTACTATGCAGATACTTGGTCTCCCGGCCATCAATGCCACAAACCTCAATCATACGCCTATGAAATGGAAAATAGATCAAAGTCATCTAATGGTTACTCTGATAATAAAAAGAAAAAAAAAAGAAAAACATATGTTGTCGACGCGGTGATGACTGGACCCCAGGCCATAAATGTAGGAACAATCAGACAATACAGTGCAGAATCACCAATGGAGAGGACGTGCAAGTCTCTGCACTAGAAATCTCATCTGATTCTAATATCGACACCGATTCAGAATGAAGGATGACATTAAGGAATACTCGAGCTTTGAGGATAAACCTCTCTTAAAGGGAGTGGCAATGTAACAAATATAAAATACAATATTAATTAGACTATTAGCTTACTAGTGAAAGGGTGTAACCCTTCACTATGTTGGCTCAAGCAGTATAAAAGGCGAGCTTATTGTACATTTTATCCATCATCCAATATATTATTATTACTCATATTCATTATTAAAATGATAGTCAAATTCAACTAATGGACAACCGCATTCGGTTGCTCCACACGACAGCCCTAACAGGCTAAGGAAGGATCACAGCCTGCTCATAAACAGTAGCAAAAAAACCTTAAACAAGCAGGAGATGATCGCGGCCCAACAAGAACAACTTCAGCAGCAGCAAACCCTTAGAACAGTCAATTAAATTTCTAATTTTCTCTTGTCAAGACACAAAGTGAAAGCTTAGGACTTGAATTTATAAACTTGAAAGGTCTTGTGGAAAGATCTTCTTTCTAAACCTAACTTATAGGAGTGTTACCAAAATAAACATAAAATAGTATTATATTAACTTAAGATAGGGTACCAATGGTCAATACATTATACAAGATTAAAAAAACAATAAAGTTAAGTCATCATAACAAAAGAGTCAAGGTACCACAATCAAGATGGGCACTCGGACCAATAAGGGAAACACAAGACCACAGGTCAACAAGAGGGGTCACAACAAGGTGGGAAGGCAACCCCTTTACCCACAAGACCAAGGTGTACTAAACAAGGTGGGGAAACAACCTTTTACCCATAGGACCACGAAGTATCGACAAGGTGGGGAAACAACCCTTTTACCCACAAGACCAAGGTGTCAAACTTTTATCTTCTCTTTCAAGCTATATAGTCCATAGGTGTTCCATACAATAATAAGAAGATTTTATCATCACCATATAAGGAAGATCCAAACTTAATGATGTGATCCTGTAGTCCTTTAGACTGCTCCTAAAAGGTCAAGTGCTAGTGACATCATCAAGGGGTGGCCAGCCCCTTGAGAACCAACCTAGCAATAACCATTTAGGAGAAGAGAACATCACGCATCATCATCTTGTTCAACTGACCAAGATCCACCTAGTTAATTGACCAGATATGTACCTGCAGGAACTACTTGGTCCCAGACCAAGAATATGCCTGGTCCTAGACCAAGATGTCTCTGTCTCAACCTGCAGGATCTGCTTGGTACTCGTGACCAAGAAACTATTTGGTCCTAAACCAAAATACCCAAGAGACATATAGAGACCTTAGCCACATGCAAGGGGATTTGCCATGGCATCAACGTGCTTGGTCCCAAACCAAGAACCCCAAGAGACTACTAGGGGCCCTAAGGTACCTTCTAGGGACTCACTCTACATGGATAACTGACTAGGAACCTTAGATAATTGACTAGGGTGGCATCCTCCCTAAGAATGGGTCTCGCAACTACATTATCTTTAACATTGACCACATCTTCACACTTCTTGCTATAATTGAAGAGGCATAATGAAAAAAAATCGAGAGTCCTTTGGGGAGACCTTTGACTTCATTCTTTTAGATCTACTCTTTAAAGAATTTTTTGTATTACCAATGTCTCTAATACTTTAATTGTCACAATTTAAGGCTCCATGCACAATGGTAGGCCAATTCCCAACTGCCTATAAATTCCACAACTTTGATAAGACTCTAGAAAAGTACTAACAAAGTCAATTATAGGTAACGTCTATTACCAACACTATTTGGTATTTGACATAGATGAGCTTAAGTACTTTCCTTCACAATATACCCATGTCAATGATGGTTGTATGTTGCACCATGCCTTAACAATCATACCATTAATCTCATTTCCCTAACGGTTTACAAAAACAGATGGATGGAATTAATCACTTTGCAAGCTATGAATAGATTAAAAAAACCACAAAAACAAAATATGCATGAACTAATTTGACATGACCCCTAGGTTTTGACCTAAAGGGACCGAAATTGCAAATTTTGAGAAAGATGCTGAACAAACAAGACGTTGATTTCTTAGAGGATCTCTAGCAAAGGCTCAAATTTTCTACAAAGGGCCTACCTATCAGTGAAATCAAGTTTTCTCATCCACCTCTCCACTCCCACACAAATCGAACAGTGAAAAACTTAAGTTGATGACTAGGCCCTCTATCGACAATGTAAGCTTAAAGTTTGAAACAAATCAGATTGAAGAAGTAACTCGTGGTCTTAACAGTGATTTACAACTTCCATTATTACTCACAAAACACGGTAAAGGTAGCTCTCATCAACCTCCCAAAATGGCTTTCACCATTGTTGGAAATGTCATTGTGCCAACATCGAGTTTCAATGGTGAAACTTTGAAGCCTTTGAGAAAGCAAACCCAATGGTGAAAATGTTAGCGCCACTAGGTGTAGGAAAAGTTTTGTAGAATAGAATCGGACCTGACTTGTCTACCAGATTTGGGCTAGGGTTGGCAAAAAGGGTAGATCAAACTAAGGCAATGCATGGATGAATAGGAGCTTTAAGGAGTTGAGAAAGAAATACAAATACTTGAACACAAATGCAACAAAAGGTGTGTCACAAGGAAAAGAAGCTCAATGTGCTTGATGTTAAGAGACGTACAATGTATAAGGTAGTTAAGCTTGCAGAACAAGCTTTGGTTGGAAGGTTTTAGGGCAGAAGAATGAGCAAAGATACTCTATATAATTGGTTAAATCAAACTAGGAATCAAAAATAAGATATTGTCCTCAATTCACGTGCTAGCAAGGGGTGGAAGGTGTGGGGTGATCCTCATTGATCTCATAGGAATTCAACAAATCAAATTCTCGTGGGGTTTGGGGAATGAATCAAACAACCAAGCAAAGGCTTACGTTATCCTTCAAGGGATTAGAACCACCTCTTCATCAAGCATACAAAATATTTTCATCTTTGGGACTCCAACATCATCATTCATCACCTACACAACAATTCCATCCCCCAAGGACAGCTCTTTGGCGCAAATAGCGAAAAAAAATTAGGATCATAAACCAATAACTCAAAGAAGTTGGATTTATTCACATTTTTGCTCCTTAAATACCAAGTGGCCAGCCTTGTCACAAGGTGAGGCGAAATTGAACCATAGATTAAATGGGGTTGATTCAATCCTCCCCACCCTTAAGTTGTTAAGCACTTATGCATGTGATCCCAACGATGAATAGGCCATACCTCGTCAACATTAAATCCTATAAGGGGAGGAGGGACGTCGCATTAAAGCATGTTCCCACCTGCCACATGCCTTTGTTATGCACTCAACAAGTTATCAAGATATTGGTTTCTCCTTCAACAACGAATATGGGATAGCAATTAGACTTGGTTTCAACCTAATGATCAAAAGATCATGACTATATTTCTACCCAGCAATTCAGTTGTTGTTCTGTGAATTAGAAATCCTAGATAGAATTCATATCCAAACTACATTGAAGGACAACACTCTACTTGTTGATAGGATCCTTTTAGAGTTGAGTGAGTCTTGACCATGGGACTCTTCTTAAAATAAGTTTCTGTTCATTATTTAATAAATAGATGGTTGAGACAAGATGGACCAGCTATCACGATCCCCTAATTTTGCATTTGTCTGCTGTCACTCACTTCACTCCCATTATTATGATAGTAGGGGTCAATTGGTCTCCATCTCCCTCAACCTGCTATTTCTATCGATCGAGTAAATGTGAGCAGTGACTTAATATTTTTAATGGCCCTTCTATTATTTATACGAACAAAAGCCTTACAATGAACCATTGATAAGTGCTTGAATTACTAAGTCTCTATTTAAATAGGTTAAATCATTTGTACTATGCCTGGCTAAAGAGATAATACTAGGTTATAGATGTTGGTGGGCACTTATTTCGATAATTGAATGGATCTGTGAAATAAACAACAAGTTGATGCACTATAAACTCAGCTGCCACACAAAACAATGGCTACGTGGCTTCACGATTCCAAATTTCATCATCGGGGAGATGGTTTGAATTCAAGAGATTCATTATTCAACACTTCCAAGGCAGATCTAGGAATCCAGATATGAATCCAATCTAGGGATCCAGACCTTAGCACAACAGATGCGGTAACACTTCAAGCTTTAGTAAGGGAATTGAAGAATATAGCATGTCAAATCTCAAATTAGGGTTATACTCATATCTTCATGGAACACAATAAGCAAACATATGAACTCTCCAAGAAAGGTCTAATTAAAGTTCCTTGATTACTCTTCCTCAAGGAATTCTATAGGGGTTTTTACAATACACATTCCTGGAATCTTGAATACATTCATCATCTTTTTCCTACACTAATGCCCCTTGATAATATCTCTATTCGAACCTCCTAATTGGTTTTTATGGATAGAAGCCTGTATAAATTTTAGTTGACTCCGATCCTTTGTGGACTGTTGTTTACTATGTGACATGGGTGGTAGAGAACTTATATTTTTTAACAGGATGAATGGAGGCTATAACCAAAAAATTGTTAGGGCTTATTCGAATAAATCATTGGGTCTTTTACTTTTATAGCTATCTAAGCTACCTGATACTTTAGTACCATTGATGGAAAAATTGTCGAAAAATCAACGACATTGTGGTTTTTCATGATACAAACCCTAGAACAAAAATCTACCCAAAACATCGCGAAATTTTGAAAAAATCAGCAAAAATCAACAAATAGGGTAAAAAATCAACAAATAGGGGAAAAAATCAGCAGGCAAAGTTCGAACCTATTACAATGCTAAATTTTTTTTAACTTATTTGTATTTGAAGTTCTTGGCGAATGAGAGGGAGGGTGTTTACCGTCATCAACAACCTAAGTCACCAAGTTCGAGTTCGTGTTTGAATTCCAAGACCTTGAAATTCGACAAAAACTTAAAAAGGATAAATTTGGCAATAAAATTCGACATAAAATCCGGCATTAAGCTCGACTGACTATAAATTTTGGAAATTAAAATATATATGATAATTTTCAATATAATTCATTATGTTGTCGATTGTCCACCCACTAGACCAACCGAGAGGAAGTGAAAATAGAACCCGCGTAACTGAAATACCAAACTTCGTTACGTGGGAGGTAAGCCCATCCGACAAAATAAATTCAGCCAAGTTGTGAACTGATCAAATACCTGGGAATGTGAAAGTCCCTCTCACACCAACTTGGCACACAATTCACCAAACAATCATTAGGTACGCGAAGACTAAACGTACCCCTTGAAAACCTGGGTGCATGCAAAGATCCACTTCCTGCCAAGAACCAACCAAAAACCCCAGTACGAAACCCGACTCACGAAACTTAAAGGCAGCCGCGGGCTCACACTCCAAAAAACTCAATGATTGCCAAAGTCACGAACAACAAAATTTAGGGTAGAGTTTACCCACATGAAAATCAATGAAATTTTTCAAATAAAGTCATCTTGCTGCAAAAATTGGCAAATTTTAATTTTGACGGCGAAAAATCGTCGAATCCGGTGACTTAGTCAACAACCCCAATCAATTGTTCTCGTCACAATCAAAGTTTTTTACCTTAGAGACAAACTTCGATTATTGTCTTGCACCCACCACCATCACCTTTTGCAATGCTACTATCCAATAAGATGACACTTTTTGCATCTATGTATGCATTCATCGCCGTAGCTCTTGGGTTTAGAATGCAACTACTTTGTGTTTGTATTCATGGTATCGCTCGAATACTTCCAACAAAAGTCTTGACAAACACAAAGAGCTTATGAACATAGCTAAGAGGACAAACCTTTTCACTCATTGGACTGCTGAGTATACACTATACACCTACCTAGACTCCTCTCCTCTCTATCATCCTATACAAATGCCAAGTGGTACACCATGGCTTTGACACATAATTTTGAGATGCATTTATATATTTGAAGTCATTTTGTATTGGTTGTCCACTTTTGAGTCCTTGATTGGACAGCTATCAAAGTTCAGGATTTAGTATTGACTCTGATGTGTCATTTTAGATTTGGCATCCACTACACCATGTATATACTATATATTGGTATTTTTTATATTCCCATAGTTATGTGCCAATGTGTTTATTTGATATTGTTGTTGGTTTATGAAGAAGAGGAGCAACTAATGCTCTGGGAAAGCTGTTGGGTCAGGCAGGTCAGCCAAGTGATTAAATACTTCTGGTACATTTTGTTAATATGATTCCTAAGGATTTATATGTTTAAAAATATAAAAAATGAATTTATTTTGTATTTTTAAATGCTTGCCACAGTTTTCCAATTTTTTGCCGATGTTGCCAAGAAGTTGTATTTGGGGCCCCCGCCAAATTTTTGCCAATGACAGTTTTACAACAATGTTTTGTACATTGCATATGCACATGAAGATTGTATTTTTCATTCTGCTCTGAATATAAAATACAGTTTTTTTCTACAGGATCAAACAAAAAAATTTAAAAAGATAAAAACAAAACTTCAAAATAAATTATAGCAAATGTCAAACATAAAGTCCATTGCTAACAGCACGCTTCACCTGGGCGAGAACCATCTGCAATAGCAAATGATAATGTTCTTATATGGTCTGCCACTACCCTATAAGCCATATCAATTTTATCTCCATCGTCTACCCCAACTTTACCAGAGTAAGGTCGGGCTCCTGTTGCCTGTTAAAACAAACAAAAGAAAAAACTACATCAGCACAAAATGCTGATATATTCGCTTATGGACACACTCACAAGTCATCCATACAAAAATCTATCCAAAAGCAACAACAAAATCTAAAATCATGCTTCAAACTATTTAAAGTTCCCAGATTTGCCTGTTGCACTGCATCAAATATAGGCATGAAAATATCTGTGTCATAATTGCCCATCTTATTTTGGAGAATTGAGGTCAGCCGTTCAAATCCCATTCCTGTATCAACATGCTTTGCTGGTAAATTCTTCAGAGAACCATCACTTTCCCTGTTGAACTGCAAAAGTAATTGAAGGATTTAGTTTGTCACAAATAGAAAGCAGCAATGACCATCTGATTCCTGATTGATCTCAGTCTAAAATTCAAAAAAATGTTTTTCTCACTCGGCCCAGATAGTGGATCAGCATTTCTTTGCAAAACTTCAAACCAAATTTATCCTAGAAACTGCCTTCAGTACAAACCTGAATAAAGACGATGTTCCAGATTTCAATGCAAGTGGGATCATCATTATTGACTAAAGAAGCTGCGTCACGGTTTCCAAGTCTATCAAAGTGAATTTCAGAACATGGACCACAAGGTCCAGTATCACCCATTTCCCAAAAGTTATCCTGTAACAAACAAATTAATTTATGTTGAAAATTAATTCATCCACGACAACTAAAGGAAATTGTAAACTTGAGAATATGCACGAATTATGATGAATAAAAATAATTAAATCTACATGTAAAAAGTGACATCAGATCAAACCCAAACATGAATTCTTAGATTCTAACATATTTACATCTTAAACCAGTACAGATAAGTGGACCAAAAATGATCTTGTGCTTAGATGAGTGAACCCAAACATAAGAAAATAAAGGCCAACTCATGTGTAGGTAGAGCTGAAGCATTTATTACCTTGGAACCAAATGGCAGCACATTCCCAGGAGGTAGATAATTGAGCCAAGTATCTCTAGCTTCAATATCAGCTGGAAGTCCCGACTTTTCATCACCACCAAAATAAGTCGCATATAAGCGGTCTGTGGGCAGCCTGTAAACCTGACATGTTGTATACAGTTCATCATAAAATCAGTGGTACAGATTAATGAACACTTCTGAAGAACTCAATGCCAACTATTACCAAAGCTATGATAAAGCTTGAAAGTAAATTATAACAGTAAAGGCCATAGACTGATTACTGCCAATCATCCTTTACATGGTCTACCATGTGAATACATGGAATCAGATGTTGGAATCTAGCATAACATTACATTTAACATTTTGTAATAAAGATACAACCCCAATATGAGTTGTACAGGATTTCTTTATAACCGGACATTGGGAGACCAGAAACGCCTGAAGCTGACTTCTGAGACATCAATCATCAACAATAAAAATCTCACTTATAACTTCATTTGGGAATTCTGTTTAATCCAATATTGCTCTTGAATTAATATAATTTATGTTCTTTTGTTAATAACAATTGATGGGAATGACCTATTAGCCTCGAACATTGGCTTATAATTGAATTGAATGCTAAAGCTTCATACCCAGTCCATAGCCATACAATGCTTCAATTGAATACACTAAATAAATAAGACTTTATCCAACTATAGCCATATTTGTCAATTCAAAGGTCAACATAGTAAAGCATCAGTTTATTTATCCAAATATTCATTAACTCCCTCTCTCAATCATGATGCTTGTAAGCACACAGCAATAACAAAGACATGCTGTATCTAAGTCACACGATGAAATAAATAACATTAGTCATAGTTATCCCATATTACTTGTATTTCAGTTGTCATACAAATATTAATGTTCAACATATATTATTAGATAATTGATGTAAGTCTGTTGGTATCTGTCAATTGGGTGTAGCTCGCACAGCCAAGACGAAAGTTGTTATCCACCCCTCCACACGTTCAAATCCCACTTTGTGACATGATTGCTCTCTTTGTGAACTAATTGCTGACTGTTGACCTGGACTTGAGCCCCGGAGAGTCCAGTTTATCCTGGGTACCATCCTCCAAATGAGGAGAAGTACTCAGTGGGTTTCCCCAGGAAATGCATTTTGCAGAAGAAGAAAAGTCTGTTGGTATCTGATTCTTCAGTTATATAAGACACTGACACATGAATATTCGCATCCAATTTTATTGCAAAATTATTATGACAATATTAATACAAGACTTCTATTTTTGCAAGTCCGGTGTCAAGTCCAAGAAATTAAGTCAGAGGTTTAGTGGTGATAATTCAATAAACATTGAAAATGGCAGCCGACCCATTCAGTTCAATAAGTTAAGAAGTGTTCAGATTGGATTAATTGATTGTTTGCCATGTACTAAATGAAGTGACTTCTGTAGAAAGTTCACAGTGCTAAATATGGCTATGATGCTCTCAATTAGCATGAGGGGTTAGCTCAACCAGTTGTCGCCAATGTTGTTTGTCATTTTGCTAGTTCCATGCCATTAGGTACCTGGTTCAAACACCCTTGTGTGAGGTGCACCAGTTTATGCCATTGAGTTTACTAGGGATTCCATCCACAAATATGGGGAAGCATCCCTTGGGTTTTCACTCAAGGTTTTACTTATATAAAGAATTATTTGTGTATGCAATTATAGATATATAGATATCTGTCTGTGTGCACACATTGAACTCTTAAAGACCAATGAATGAAACAAGTATGCACAAATAATTGAAAGTTCTAGTCCATAAGAATTTATAATTCCAGTTTCATCGGAGGTAAATACAAATTGCAAACATCTTTCATATTTTGGCAAGAACAATTGATGATGGAACTCACCTCTGTCAGCAATTCCCAGGCCCACCCAATGGCTTCACGTTTGAAATAATCGCCAAACGACCAGTTGCCAAGCATCTCAAAAAAGGTATGATGGTAGGTATCTTTCCCTACATCATCAAGATCATTATGCTTGCCTCCTGCACGGATACATTTCTGTGTGTTGCAAGCTCGCTTGAGCTTTCCCATTGGGGTACTTGGATGTACTGTTCCCAGGAAAATAGGCTTGTACTGGTTCATGCCTGCAAATAAGAGGCATATAAGTTAAGGAAACAAACAATAAATTCAAAAGGTATGAACATTACAAATACTAGAAAGCCAAATCACTTATGGAAAAAGAATCTTAATTTTTTAATATTTGCTTAGTCAACAAATGTGGACCAAACTTTCATAAAGCTTATTTTTGCAAACTCCTAATCAGGAAAAACAACAGTAACACTAATAAAGACATTCTAAAAATACATGCATCTATTTATTTGTTTGGAATATCATCTTTGTAATTTATGTGATTGTGTACCATTTACTTTTGACGCTTGACCTGAAGGCTCAAAACCATAAACACAAAATACAAATGACCTAGACCTTTTGGAGTTCAACCTCCTCAAGACAAAGAAGAAACTGCTCCATTGTTAGAGGACTAAAATTCAAAATATCATAACACCACAACCAGCCACAGTCCTTGACAATGGCATAGAGTATCCATGTAAGGAAGGCTTTTAGAAAGAAAAACAGCCTCTATAATACCTAAAGCACTAGTGACTAATCAACAGCAATGTTGACATTGATATTAGTAAAAGAAATAATTGATTTACTCTAACTGCATTTCCAGAAGGACCCAGAAATTGCTAAGAATCCCCAAGTTTCAGTATTTTCTATGTTTTTTCATTTAAAAATTAGTCTTCACAAAATTTCAAAATGTTAATCTAGTCTAACATAAACTGCCCTAACCACTAACTAAATGTTGGAGCATATTTTTCATCCAGACCTGAGTCATGCATGTAAGCATGCAGCCATGCAACATGCATGCAACATCGAGGACGAAAATTCAAAATATCATAACACCACGATCAACCACAGTCCTTGACGATGGCATAGAGGAAGGCTTTTAGAAAGAAATACAGCCTCTATAATGCCTAAAGCACTAGTCACTAATCAACAGCAATGTTGAGATTAATATTAGTAAAAGAAATAATTGATCTACTCTAACTGCATTTCCAAAAGGACCCAGAAATTGCTAAGAATCCCCAAGTTTCAGTATTCTCTATGTTTTTTCATTTATAAATTAGTCTTCACAAAATTTCGAAATGTTAATCTAGTCTAACATAAACTGCCCTAACCACTGAATAAATGTTGGAGCATATTTTTCATCCAGACCTGAGTCATGCATGCATGCATGCAGCCATGCAACATGCATGCAACATCGTTGACCTCTCTAGTACCTAGATCTTGTAGCTGACTTCCTAGTGCCTCAATCCCTGTCATTTTAGGATCTCATGCACCCTATTCCATGATTTTATCCATCCACCATCAGTTACATTCAGTTAACTGGGCTACAATCAGTTAACCGGGCCACCAATCCTAGATTTCATCACTTTGGGCTGATAGTGAGCTCCGATGACCACTGTTAGTCAACTAAACCTCCTAAATCCGCCCCTATATCATTAGAAATCATCAATTAACTCGCTCATGCACCATCCAGGTCCAGTTACCTTCAGTTAACTGAGCACATTCAGGAGTTAGGACTAGTTCTCAAGTCTAGTGATGGTTTCTATGCTAATTTAAGCCTTCCCAATGAGAGGATTCCAAATGCCTTCTTATACTAACGAATTTCTCCTTTGGAGATGTATTTATATTGTACTCTCATTATTGATTAACAGATAATATGAATTTTATTCAATTGAGTTTCTTCTGATATGTATTTTGCTCAATATTTCTTCACTAGTTTTGTTGCAAATCTCTTGTTCATCTCAGTAGGATTACATTGTGCTTTAGATCCTTAGCTGTGGAATTTCTTGCTGCCATCAAGGATACAGAAATCTCACACTAAATACTAACCTAATAACGTCTAACTACCTTCTAAAATTCTTACCCAGTAACTATTAAGACATTTGACTGAGCAAAAAGAAGACAGATCAGCAACACAAAAAGAACAGGTGTTGCTTTTAAAGATGAGAAGTAGAAAGGCAAAGAAAAGCACCAACAGTAGCAGAGCAAAAGGAGAATTTTTCATTTTGTATGTCATTCAGGGCATGCATGGTTTTCTTTTCCAATAATCAGTTACAAACAAATGGAACAAGATCCTACATATATCATAATAAATGGGGCACCTAAAAAATGAAGTGCTCCTAAGACTTCACCTTGCATCTCCTGCACATGCCATTACTGACAAATCCTCTACATGGAATGCAACGATCACACTCAACCTGAATCAAAAGAATAGCACACCCGGAACTAGACAAGTAGGAACCTCAAACCATGTGGCCAATGGAGCAAAGTGTAATCAGAGCAAACAATAAGCTCATGCCTTAGCTACAAAAATACTCCAAGTAGAAAGCCATCATAGGACCAAGAACCTCAAAGGGAAAATCTAAGTGGCCTAGATATATTACCGATAGAGTTTTTTTGTTATAAACTTATAGTCAAGTTGATCTTGTAATAGAGGGTGAGATGGTGGTCAAGGGCAATCAAGGAACCACTGAAAGGAGGTAGCTGCCCAATAGTATTACTAGGAAACTCTCTGGATCGACGAAAAACAACCTCCTCAAGAAAGGTCACATCTTTATTGATCTCAATATACCTTTGACCTGTAAATTCTTATTTTGGAGTCTTCTCTCCCAAGAGAGCAAGACGACATCTACTCTAAACATAAACTGCAGTACTGGCAACCTCTGGCCAAAGAGAGAGAGGAAGATCTTGGTCGTACATCATGGTCCTGGCTACTTCACAGATTGTTATGTTTTCCTTTCTACCACCCCATTCTGCTAGGGGTAGTAGGACACCATTAGCTCCCTCTAGATTCATGTGACCATCTTCTGTGGATCAGAGAAGGCTTGATAGTTGAGATGTCCAAAACTTTTGTGCCTCAATCCACAGGGATTGATCGTCTCGTGAACTAGGTCCTGAATAACATGCCCTGAAACTTCGTAAAGATTGTCTTCGCAAACCCCAAACACAATGACTAAACTCATGTTTCCATTCTTAGGCCACATTAGAGCCTTTCCATCTAAGAAGGTTTTTGTGTACCCCTTGTTTTCTAAAATGCAACTAAAAGAAGATTCTTCTTTAACCCAGGAACATATAAAATTTCTTCAATGTGAAAAATTGTACCTGAATCAAGATGAAGGGAGGTTGAACCAACTCCTTTTAGGGTATAGGTAGCATCATCTCCTAGTTCTACTTTCACATCAAACTTCTTGGCCTTGTAAAGAACCTCCCTGAACCCAGTCATATGTTTGGAGGCTCCATTGTCTATCAACCAAGAATCTACTAAGTTGGAGATGAAACCTAAGAGTGCTAAAACTAGGTAGCACTCTCTTCTTTGATCTTGATCTTTATTGGCAACCCTTGATTTCTTTTGCTAACACTCTTCTTCTTCTGTAGCAACTGAAGCATGGTACTTGCCTTTCTGCCTCTTAGGAGGTTTCTTACATTCTTTTGCAAAATGACCAAACTGGCTGTAGTTATAACACCTTACCTTTGACATGTCAAAACGCTTACTTTGAGGTTCCTTACCTTTGTCCTTGCGCTGAGGGAATCTTCTTCCCTTCTTTGTCTTGGAAGCAAGAGCATGATCCTTTTCAATGGTAGGCCCAATCTTGCTCTAGATCCTTCCTTCTTCTTCTAAGCAATCATGACACAAATTATCGAAACGTGGTTGAATCTCTCTTCCATTTACTGTTGCCAGAAATGTCTCCCAAGACACAGGAAGACCATCTATTGTTGTCTACACAAGGTCATCATCATCTACTTCAGCCCCAATGGCCATGAGCTGGTATCTTATCTGAGAGATCTTGAAGAAGAAAAAGGCAACTGACTCATCCTTCTCCATCTTTAGTGAACGAAGATGCTTT
Source organism: Pseudotsuga menziesii (assembly GCA_001517045.1). Taxonomy (NCBI): domain Eukaryota; kingdom Viridiplantae; phylum Streptophyta; class Pinopsida; order Pinales; family Pinaceae; genus Pseudotsuga; species Pseudotsuga menziesii. The sequence continues at coordinate 59,084 of LPNX010967827.1, read as the reverse complement.
TTCAAAACCCTCTTCTAGGTAGGGGCCTTCTTCTCATAGAGATTTGCTAGGGCATCAAAACATTCTTTAGTTGTCCTTAGAGGAGCTATTACAAGCATCAAATTATCCTTTACTGAATCAAAAATGATTCTCTTTGCCTTGACTTGCTTCTTCTTAAAGGTTGCTCTTCCTTGATTTGAAGTGGGCTCTTCCACAACCCTTGTAATTAGATCATCCAAGTCACTCTCCTCTAGGATATTCAAAACCCTAGCCTTCTAAGCACTGAAGATTGAGGCTCCTTCAAGCATGTCTTCTATCTTAATTGAAGAAGAGGCCATCTTCAAACCCTCACGACCAACCTGCTGAAATTTGCCAAGAAACCCTTGTGGCCAAGTTGGATAATGCTCAAACCCTTACCCTAGGATCTATGTAGCCTAGGTTAGGCTGCAAAACATAGCTCACTATAAACCCTAAGCTCATATACCATGTTAAAATTAGGGCTTTTTAAACTTTTAATTAATACAAAAATACACAATAAAAGAGTACTGGAATAAAGTCGAAAATTACAGGAGAGTAGCAATAATAATAATAAATCTAATTAACAAAAACAAAAATTAAATCTTATAACTTACTTGATGGGGAGAACCTTCCTTATACTCAGAGTTAACACTCATCAGATCTTGCCTCTCAAAGAGAAGTCAATAAATGGAACAAAAACTAGCCCTTACCTGAGGGCATAAACATACCAAGGAAAGAGAGAGAGACAAGGTGTTGAAGGATAGGGTCAAGCAATTAAGGCATAAGGTCCAGTAGTTGTAATGAGTGTACAACACATCCAAGAACAACCCCAAAACATCAACCAAGACAGCCAATAAATGCTACAAGTGCATGAGACCTCTTTTCTAGTCAACGCTAGGCAAGGAAACAAAACACAGCCCCAAAAATAGACCTCAAACAACAGATGGCAGCCACAAAAGGAATCACGGTTCACACGTGTAGAAGAACGAAGGAGCGATTAGTTGTTAGAACCTTTAGAAATGACAATGTTATGTTAAGGGAAGCCCAAAACAAATGAACGCTCATGTATATGGAGCCTTGACACCTTTGACGTCACCCAAACAAGAGTGTTGAAACCCTAGAACAGTCATGTCAAAAATCAGAGCTCGAACTACCTCTTCAAGATACCTTTACAATGAAAACTAGCCTTAAATTTATAGCCTCTCAATGACCTCCTAGAAGGTTCCCCCCTTCTAATTTTCCATTGATGGTAGGATTACTCTATTAAATTCAAGACGTCATACTTTTAGGAAGATTTCCACATAAAAATATAATTTAATATTACGACATCTTTAGGAGAGGGTTTCAAATAAAGACATGACGAAGGGTAGGGTACCACACTTAAGGGAGGCACTTTCACATGAGGCTAACAAAAGAGGGATCAACACAAGGCTAAGCCAACACAAGACTAACCACAAGTCAACAAGAGAGCTAGAGCTAACTACAAGAAGGGGGAAACCACCCTTCTAACTCTCTCTCTCAATGTATGTGGTCCACATCTGTCCCATGCAATAACTGGAAGTTCATCATCACCATATAAGGAAGGTTCTAACTAGATGATGTGATCATCTTGTCTTCTTGACTGTTCCTAACGTCAAATGCTAGTGTCTCCAACAAAGGATGGCCAGTCCCTTGAAGATACAACCTAGCTCAACCATCTCAAAGACCTAGAAGAGGAGGACGTCACACATCGTCATTTTGGTTAACTGACCAAGAACTACCTAGTTAACTGACCACGTACCCTAGGGATCAGTAGGGGCCCTAGATAGCTACTAGGGGCTTATTTGACTTGATCCTAGACCAAGTACCCTAGATTTCTATTAGGGTTATGCATTGCTTGGTCCTGGAGAAAGAATCTCTCTAGTGTAATTGACCAGGAGGTCCTAGTGACCAACTAGGGGATTTTGCCATGGCATTGTACTGCTTGGTCCTGAACCAAGATCCCTAAATAACTGCTAGGGGCCCTAGATACCCGCTAGGGACTTAAACTACTTGGTTAATTGGCCAAGATCCTAGTTAAGTAACTAGGGTGCCATTCCCAGAGAATGGCTCTCGCAGTTGCACTATCTTTAACATATACATAAAAAACTTTGCATATTTGTGTATAATGGTTTGGATGCACATGAATATATATATGTTTTTTTCAAAATTTGAAAGTTTTAAGTAATTTTTGTTCGTCCGGTTTTTTGCTTCATTTTTTTCTAGTTCTAATTCAGTTCAAATTTTAGGGCTTGATCAGTCTAATTCTGATAACTATGCTTGGACCCTCCAAGGGGCAAACTGATCACATTAAACATTGATGGAGCATCCAAAGCTAACCTCAGACCTAAAAGCGCAAGAGGTTTACTTAGAAACAAACATGGTAGAATCTTAAGAATTTTGTTACAAATTCTTTGGTGATGCCACCAACAATCAATCCAAAATTGAGGCACTAAAAAAGGGCATCAAACTATGCCTTAATCATGGAATTCAGAATTGATCATCGATCTTGTGACAAACAAAGCCATTGAATGTGACAAGTTGCCCATAACAAAACCTCTATAATTAGACAAGATATAACTAATATTGATGTGACATACAGCCATAGTAGCAAGCTCCAGCCGTATTGCGTTTTGTTCTACAAAAATTCGATAGCAGTATAAAATTCAGCAAATTTCCATATAGTATGGTACAGTTGACATACTTTTGACTGGCTTTAATAATATATCTCATGTCTTTGATACTTGCTGACCCATAAACCCAAAATAACAGCCCAAATGGCAAAACCCCAAATATACACATTTTTTAAACACTATAAAGACTTATAACTATAAATCAAATTGCCAAGTTTTCTAGGAATAAATTATTTTTTATAATTTATTGCACGTTCCTGAGGCTGAAATTTGTTTGAAATTTGTAACATGGTGCTTATTTTCATATCTATTGGATGGACACTTCCATGTTGGAGGTTTATTCATTACATGTATTCTGTGTACCAAATCATAATCCAATTCATATTCGTGTTCAACTCTTGCTGCTATGCATACAACTGCACCGCCTATCCTACACAATCTAACCTATGTCCCTCTACTGTGATCAACCGTACTGCCTATCCTACACACACAATCTAACCTATGTCCCTCTACCGTCATCCTCCTCCCACACACCACAATCCAACCTTAGGAAAGGGGGTCAAATCCAAAATTACGATAGGGATGCTGCATATCAGATCATGAGATTTAGAATGTTCTCAAGATAAGATTATCCCGCCAGAGCCTCCACCCCATGCACCATCATCAAACTCCAGTCAATGCACGAACTGGAAGAGAAATCATTTATCTATCATCACTAGTCTCACTCTGCCTTGCACAAGCCTGAACATGAGGAGAAAAATAGTGGAGACTAGTATGCAGAGTTATGGACAAGCAAGCAGACGTAACCAACCAACAATAACAGTTCAGCGGTTGAAGGAGGAGAACAAAGTGATGTGGGAAGATGTTGGCCCGATTGGCAGCAGAAAATAAACTGACTGGAGAAGATAAGGATGTCACTTGAACTGTAGAGAGAGAAAAAAGCAGCAGGCGATGCTTATCTTCAAAATTGGGCTCTCAAACTAAAGCTCCCTGTAAGGCTAGTAAAAGAAAATGCCCAGAGCACATAAAAGATAATTCCTGCGATGGAATCCTGTGTGAAGAACTTAAGACCAACTGTGGATATGAATGCTCAACAAGCATTGCAGAACGGCATTTCGGAGGAAATTGCCAGCCCTTGCTGGAACGAAACTAGCACACCACTAGCTGATTTCTGAGGTTACCAACCTACCATGGCATCGATGAATCCACTGTCCGACTTCAGGAGAGCCCTTCGAAATCAAGTCCATAATTTCAAGTCATCTGGCATCAAACCCCGGAGATACATCTCCACAGTGCCTCTCCGCCCTTTTGATAGAAAAAGAAGCAGGAGAGTATCTAGATTCGCTTCTTCAGCCAACTGGACCGGCCTCTGCCAGATAAGTATGATGGTCAATATGTTGCAGGTATATTTATGTCTAAGTCGATGATAGTCGTAATCCATAATCTTTGAATGACTGACCTCCCGGTGACCCTCGGGACAATCTGTCAAGTAGAGAAGCTATCCGAAGCCTACTCGCCTTTGTTTTATTGGTTTGGAGGCCAATAATGGGAAAGTGGAAAGACTCAAAACCTTTGACTTTGGTCTGTCCCAAATATCATCCTTCGAAACAATTATGTAAATAAATTCATATTTCTCCCAACGACAAAAATAACTGCAAATTGAAGTTTCAACTGTAACAGCTAAAATCAATGAATAATTTCGATTTCATGGATTTCTGAGAGGATTTTAGGAAAAACAGCATACCTGCATTGGCAAATAAGAGAGTAGGGTCATCCAGGGGAACGACTGGACTGGATTTCCAGAACGTATGGTCCTTTGACTCGAAGAAATTTATGAATTCCTGTCGAACTCGGTTGGCAGGCCATTGGAGGCCGTTGCTATCTTCGAAGCTCGTTTCACAGCCCGGCATCGCTGCAAGGGAATTCTTCAAACCCTGGCTCGGTTATTGTCGCAGTGAGGCTTCAAGCCCTAATCGTCGAAGGCAGGGAAAATAAAGGGCAGTGATAAAAGAAAAGATGCAAAGCGGGAATAAAATAATATCAGTTGAAAATCCTGGAATCCGTGGAATTTGCCTGCCCAGGAAATAAATAAATAACTGACTTTTCAAATCGATTTTATTAAAATAAAAATGACTTTTATTAAAAAAGGAAAAGTAGATTATGTTTTAAGCTGGGTGGTGGGAAGGAATAGATTATGTTTTAAGCTGGGTGGTGGAAAGGAGTGACTGGGCCACCAAGTTAGGTTTGAAAATTATGGTTTTAATGGGAGTTGCTAACCAAATGTTAAAAAAAATTGTTTTTATTTGTATGGATATTTATGTTTAAAATCAACTTTAAATCGATAAATATGTTAAAAAAATATTTTTTGTTTTTTTAGAGTTATGTTTAAATCGACAAATAAATAAGTTTAAAAAAAAATGGTAATTTATAAATAATTAATGTCATTTAAATTCAAAGATATGAAGAATTTAGAAGTAAGTTAAACTTGAGATCATTGTAGTAAGTTAAACTTGAGATCATTGTATCTAAAATTTGTGGAGCTTTTTTGGTCAAAATTCAATTGAAATTGTTTAAAGCTTAGTTTTTAATGATTGAAATCCCAGAATTTGGGTGTCCCAAGGATAATTGAGGGTGAATCCATTTCTGTAATAAAAATTGCAATTTTAATACTCGAAATTTCATTTTGAATAACAAATTGTATTGTCGGATTCCACCCAAACTTACCTAAAAAAATGCAAATAGTCTAGAAATTAGCCAACTCCAAAAATTTATATGTCAATCTCATCCCTTAATCAAAATTTTAAAAATAATAATTTTATTTATATTAAGTTAATTATATATATATATATAAAACAAAATAAATAAAAAATATTTTATAACTTCAATTAGTGAATGACTATAAAAACACTTAAATAAATTGCTTAATATTTATCTATTTCAATGATAAACCAAAACCTTTTTATGTTAATAGATTATTATTTAATAACTAAAACAATTATAAACACTATAAAAAAATTACAAATTTAATATTGAATGAGAAATTATAGTAAAGATGACAAGATTGGGAATAAAAATTCAAACCTTAACACTTGGTAAAGCTAAAGGTATGTAGAGCCTGCCAACACTTTTTGGAGTAATGATCGAACTAATGGAGACGAATTGGGCTTGTGGGCTGAGTTGGTAACTTCACTAGTACTCAAATTTGGATATCTCTCTATTTGGGTATCAAACAGGGGTTCTTTACTGTATTCGCCCCTTTTCCTTATGTGGAATATTTGGAAGGCCAGGAACTGTTTATGTTTTGATGATCAGAAACCTATTATGACTAACCTGTTACATAATACTTTTGAGGAGGTAAATATCTTTAAGCCTCTTCAGAAGCACAGGCATAAAATTAGGAACATTGGGAAGTCTCCTACTTCTATTTTTCCTATGATCTTTTTTTATGGTGTAGCTGCAAATAACATAGGTGGAGCGGGCTTTTGTCTTTGGTTGAATGATCATCACCTTCTTGCTTTCAAACTTGGATGTGGCAGCTGCACTAATACTAGAGTAGAACTCTTAGCACTATGGGCATCACTACGGGTCGCCAAGGATATTGGGTTGCCTTACCTACATATCTTTGGCGACTCCTTTGTGATTATAAACTGGGCAAAAAAGGAATCTACCTTGGACATGGTGAATCTTGAGGCTTGGTACTTCAACACCAGAATTTTCATGTCCTCTTTTACTTGGGTGGATTTCAGTCATGTCTATAGGGAACATAACAAGAGGGCAAACATCTTATCCAAGGAAGGATTGCACTTGGCTCCGGGCCATCTCTTACTTACTAAATCATTTGGAAATGAGATTATTGGGGTTGACTCATCACAGCTTTTTTAGAATATGCTCATTCTATTACAGTTTTATCTCTCGTAATTCATTGAGCTACTATCAGGTATTGTTGAGCAAGCTACTATAGGATACAAGAGTCACTCTCCTTGCTTGGATCAGATTTATGGGCTCTTGTTATTTTCTCTAGGGACACAGATGACTGATTCATACAACTCTCTTATGAGAGGGATATTTTGTAGTGATTCCCAGGTGCTTTGGGTACCTCTGTATTTCTGTTGTTTTTTGTTTTGATTATGACGTATGTATGTTGGATTGGAGATTATCACCTGTTATTTTTTGTGCTGACCCTTGGGGCATTTCTGTAATGACTGAAGATGTAAAAAGTTCCTTTGATTCAATGAATACCAAAGAATGGTTTTTTCGACTGATAAAAAAAAAAAAAAAAGCAAAACCTTCACTAGTACTCCAAAAATATTTACAAACAATAGTTTGTATCTAAAGTGAGCGACCAACTCTTTCAAAAAGATGGTTCATGACATAATAAAATTTCACTTTGTACATTTCAATGATAAACCAAAACTTTATTGTTATTAATATTAATATATAATATATAATATATATAAAATTTAATAACTTTATATTTTTCTTAAATAACAAATACATCTATAAACAAATAGGTCAAAATATAAATTTGAATAGGGTGCAGGCCATGGACATGAACAATGTTAAGTTGAAGTAAAAGAATGGATAACTGATCCTGGTACTATTGTCGGGCGTATCTTTGCCTACGAACGGATGGTTACCACCCATTGAGTAACGAAGGAACTGGTTTCCCATGTATTGATGGATAGGGAAAACAAAGTGCTAGGAAATGAGGAACCTATCAAAGCTTGGAAGGAGCACTTTCATGAGAATCGTGTGATGCATAGAAAGATAGATAGCATTGCCTTGAAGCTAGGAATTACAATGGGGATTGCGGATGCGAGTGAAATTTCGTCTGGTACACGTTCATGGGGTCCCTGTCCTATTCATGGTCCGAAGATCCAACATCTTGCTGCAAACGACTCCAAACTCAGCGATCCTCGCTCAGATTCCTCGACGATCCAAAACATCCCTCAGATGCCGAAGTTGACTATGATTTTAGTTTTTAACTAGTCCCAGATAAATTTAGTTTTTAACTATGCTATGTTGTTAGTCTCTGTTTATGATTTCGATAGTGGTAGGAAAGTCCGAAGTGATCTAGTTTTTTTGTGACAGACATTGATGTTTTCAACTGTAATGGGGAAAAGGGAGTATAAGTTAGGGGCAGGGATAGATAAGGGAAACATATTTTTTGTGATGTTTTGTGTAAATAGTCATGTTGATATCTGGGTTACCAGGCCCTGAAAGTCCTAACACTAATGTACTAAAGGCTTCGTTTTAATACAATCTTCTTGCTTACAAAAAAATAAGGAAAAAATACAAATTTGACCTTGAATAAATGACCATATCAAAGATGTCAAGGTAAATGACAAGCATATAACTATGGCAAATTCTTTGATATATGATTTCACTAGTAAATCAAAACCTCAATAACATTGATATTAATAAATATTAAATCATCGATATTTGTGTACTACCTTTATCCATGTGGATATTGGTGGTCTCCCATCTATTCCACTAACTTGTAATGTTTTTACAACATCCAAATTAATAGGTGGCATTCAAGAGTGTCAATGGTCCAAATTGATAGGTCATACTGAGAGCTAGTTAACTTAGCTTAATAATTATTTAAACTATATTATGTTATTCATCATTTTTCTATTGATTCATAATTTTCTATGGAGTCCTGGATGCGGGTGTCATGTTAGTTGACGTGGTGCGTGCAAAGGAGACCTTGGAGCCCCCCTTCCTCCCTCCATGTGGGGACGAAGCCAAAGCCTTCAATGAACCTTGCTGCCATTGAGTTGTTCAACTTTGACATTGGTATTATTTTCATCATACCTCTCTGCAACAAATTAATTACCCTCTGAGTGGAGCATGCTATGGATTACAAAGTGAAAAACTGTCATAATTTGAGTCGCTATGTGATATGTGTAGCAAGCGTTCTTATTCTGCGTTTTGCAAGTTATTTCTTCCTGGAAGTGGCTCGATCCGAAGACATCCATTGCCCCACTCTTTCTGTTTTTTTAAGGAAATGAAATCTCTTATGTTCCTCTCTGGTTCCATAGTTCGCAAGATTGCAAGTGCACTCCCCATTTTTCAGGCAATGAAAATGTCTAGTAGAATGCATGCCACTCCTCGTTGGGGTAGTAGAGGACGAGGTAGCTCTGGGCATAGAGGTAACAAAGGATCATCAAAAAGCAGGTTTGATAATTCGGTTCTCGGTCACCTACAAAATCTCTTAGATGGCTGGGAGGAGGAAATTGTTATCCAACAACTAGCAGGACAACAAGCGCAGGTCCATCATAGGAACTACTGCGTGTAAAGAACATGTTAGCCCAAGTACATCTGCAACCTCATGAGCAGAGTAGGGACAATAATCCAGCATGATCTCCTTCTATGGCTCCAACCATCAACCCTTATCCCTCCCCAAGCCCCTCACTGGTCTCCAAACTAATGGAGGATCAAGAGGATATTGCCTCAAGGAAACTCCCATGTCCTTGGACAGAACAAACATTGTATCTACATGTTATTATAAGTGGAAGAAAGTGGAGCGCAACAAACCGGGGAATCTGAATTCTTTTAGGAAAACGAAACCTCTTTCGATTAAAAAAGTCTCAAAAAATTCTTCAAGTTTGGGAGCTTACAAATGTCCCATAGTGGAAGAGAAACAGAAGGAAGTTGATGTTGGACGCGACACCGAACAACTTCTTTGTTTTTATCATCTACAGTTCTCTAGTTATTATCAGTTATATAGTTTTCCATGACCATGGAGTTGTTAGACTTTATTGTTTAGTTTTCATTTCCCTTAGAGGCTTTTTTATCATATGCACATTGAAAAAATGTACTCATGCATAAGCCTGCTTAGTAATTCTCAGGTTTTCCATGCTTGGAAGAAAGACATTGACAGACTCAATCTAGGATCCTATGCTAAGCGAGATAGTATAAGTTTTTGTTATCATAGTCATAACTTTGTAAGAAGCTCTATTGAGCTAGTGAACCTCGTGAACTTATGTGCATGTACTCTTTGCTTTTTTATATTAATATAATTCTACTATGGAACTTAAAAAAAAAACTATGGAGAAGATAATAGAAAATAAAATCATTTACAAAGAACAAAAACAGAAAGAGGTTTGTACCTAAAGTGAATTAGTATCTCTCTAAAAAGGTTGGTTCATGACGATAATATAATTGTTTAATACTTTGGGAACTTCAATGATAACTTAATATGAGGGACTCCTCTATTCGAGGGTATTCATCAGACAATGGATTGGGGAAGGTAGTAACTCGGACCACTTCCCTATTTTCCTATAACTTAAGACCCCAACACAAAAACCACCAGGTGCTTTTAAGTTTAATGCGTATTGGTTGCAGGATGAGGGGTATCGAGAATTTGTCAAGAGCATATGGATTTCTTTCTCCCCATAAGCACATGGATCTGTTAGTTTGCATTTTTTGCAGAACCTTCATCGCATTAAATATCTTTCCACTTCTTGGGAGGTTAATAGAAGATTGGCTATGACTAATGAATTGAAGGATATTGAGGATCAATTGGATGTCTTTTAAGATGAGTTCATTGTTGGTTACACTACTTGATGTAGGAGCATAGGCTCATGAAGATGAAGTTATCCATGACTTCATCAAAGTTAGCTGAACCAAAAGAGACCTAGAGTCTCACCCATTGGTAATTTGTTTTATTTTGTAAAAGTTGAATAAAAATGGATAAGGAATCTAGATCCTTTTCCACATGTAAACAGATAGGGTTGAGTTGGACTATGTTGAGTATTTCTAGTAGTTAGTGAGTCATTAGCAGAGTCATAAGTCTCAATCCTATCTTCATGGATCTGAGAAACAAGAAAAATATTTGTATTTAAACACAGTTAGCATACTTGGTAGATAGCTTAGTTTTAGCTCAGAGAGCTTAGGTAGCTCACGGGAGTTTGGGTAGCTCGAAGAACTTTTGGAAAAGCTCACAGAAGCTTGATTGTAATTAAGAGGTTAGAGGTTAGATCAAAGGGGTTAGCTCGGATTTAGAATCCTGGAGCATGCACAGGGTTTGGTGATCTATGTTTGTATCGATCTCTCTTTTAATCAAGTATAAGAGGTTTCTTTGTGAATATGAATCAAATCTTGTATTTGTGTTTACAGAGTTATAATTCTTTATATGCACAAAGATTTCATAGTTGGTGTAATTCGCGTGGAGGAAGAGAAATGATTTACACACAGTAAAACGATGGTGTCTGTGCATTATAAGACAGATCTTGGACAGATCCATGGTCAGGGTTAAGTTCCACAGCAAGGAGACATAGATCCGCAAAGTTAAAACTGTGATCGCATATGGAGGAAAATCAACGGTCGAGAACAAATCCGTAAAGGATCAATGATGCGGGAAGAAGCACTGTGCAGAATCCAAAAACCAAGAATTGGAGGAGTGAGAGCATCAAAAGTTGAAAAGTCGTCTTTTGCATCTCAGACAGGGAAGCAAAACAGTGAAGAAGTGCGGAAACGCAGGTTCGAAGGTCAATAATTTGACTTCCGCATTCAAAATCGAAAATCGGGAAAGCACGAAAGTGTGGAGAACCTATTTCGAAAGTTGATGATCCAACTTCTGCAACCCGAACCGAAAATCAGGAAAGTGGGAAAAGGGCGGAAACCTTGTTTTGAAAAGTGATCAGCCGATTTTCGAGATCCGCTAAAGTGTGGAAGGGCATAAACCCTTGGATCGAAGCAGTGAAAAGCTGAAGTTTCTGCTTTTCAAGCAGAAAGATGGAAAGGTGCATGCGGAAAGCAAAGTTCGGGGGCGGAAGTGTTGAAAGGAGGCTAAACAGTTCGGAAAACTGTTTAAGAGATAAGTTAAGGCCCGTTAGTTTTAGAATCTCGGGTTTTCAAGGTCTGTAAACAAACCAGTGCCATCAGGGTGGTATCAGAGCCGAAGAAAAGGGATTATGCATGAAGGTATGAGAGTCTGGTTACAATAGTTCTTTTTATGAAAGATTGTGAATTGTTAGTTTATGAGGTTGGAGTAATTTTTCTGTATGAAAAGCAAGGTTATTTTTACTCCTGTATTACTAATAGATCCTGAGCAAGACATTAGTGATAGGAAAATTATGTCCAGTAGTGAATTGTTGTGTCAGGAGATGGAGGTAAGAGTTGGAAGAGGTTGGGGCAGGCGAGGAAGACCTGTTGCCAGTGCAGAATTGAGAGAGGAGATAATAACTCCAAGAGCAATGCTGGAAGCCTTAGAAATTGGCATACATCATGAGCACGCTGGAGGAAATAGATGTTGAAACTCCTGAGGTAAGAATGTTTAGGTCATTTTTTGGTGCAAGTTCTAGTTCAAGAGTTGATGTGCCTTTCTACAATGGAAGCTTTTATCCAAAAGAGTTAATTGATTGGATCAATGCTATGAACAAACACTTTGACTATGCTGAAGTGAAGGAGGACAAGCAAGTTAGATTTGTTATCACAAGGTTAAGAGGGCATGCATCCTTATGGTGGGATGGTGTGCAAGAGGAAAGAATCTTGAAAAACAAAGCCAAGATCAATAGCTGGAACATAATGACAACTAAATTGAAAGGTAAATTTCTTCACAAGGATTATAAGTTGATTTTGTTAAGGCAAATGCAAAATCTTCAACAAAAGTCAATGATAGTTAGGGAGTATACTGAGGAATTTTACAAGGTAAATATCAGATATGGGAATATGGAAGATACACCTGAGAAGGTAGCTACGTATATTAATGGTCTAAGATTTGATATACAAGATGAATTGGGTTTGTTGTCATAAAGATCTGTCGAGGAAGCATATTAGGTTGCTTTGAAGGCCGAGGAGAAGCTGACGAGAAAACATAATCATAAAGTAAATATGAGAGGCTCTGGAGGAAAGGAACAACAACAGACAGGTGAAGCTAACAATTCAAACCAGCAAGTACAGCCTGACAGAAATAATTAGAACCGAGGTAGAAGAAATGCTTCAAGATGAAGAGGCAGAGGAAGAGGTGGACAAGTAAGATGTTACATATGTGGGCAACTTGGCCATATGTCATGGGATTGTCCTGAGAATGTTGCAAGACAGAGAAGAGCAAAAATAGTGCAAGCTGAACCTAAAGCTCCAAAGGAATTAGAGATGGTTGTGAATTGAAAAATGTCAAAACCCCAAATTTTCACAAAAATTAAATTTTTTTAAGACAACATAAAATGCTGAATATGGGGTTTACTAACAGCTAGTGGTTAGCGGAAAATGAAACCGTCCAACCATTAGTATTATACATTTTCAAATTATGTTAACTAAAGCAGCTTCTTTTTCTTAACGTAAATAATATTTACTTGCATACTGTTTTCTTTCAGTTTACTAATAAGTCTACTTTATGGCAAGTAGGTGGAATCTATCTTTGAATCCTAGGCTTACTTAGCATTTATGCTAATGCAGATGGATTGCTGGTTCTTACAGGTTCAACAGGTACGATCAAACAAGTAGATGTTTTAATTCATAAGGTAGCAAGAAGTATTTATGTTTGCAAAATAATATGCTAGTAAAAATAAGCTGATAAATCTCAGGCAACTTCAATGAGGTAAGGTAATTTATCTTCTATAGTGTCTCTTGTATGCAAGATTTAGATATACGGGTTGCTTTCTTTATTAAGCTTAGTGAAACCAAAGATACTTCCTGTGAGCTCTAAGCTCGTAATCTTTGTTGTATATTTACTTCTATTCTAACATGCTTTCTCACAAATGTTATATTTACTCGTACTATCTTTTATTCACGGAAGAGCTTCTATCGATATGGATAGTAAAGATTCTCAATAGAATATATGTTTCGATTTTATTTTCAACTTACTAGTTATGGAAATGATCAACCTGTTACTTGTATGTAAAAACAAATTGCTCACTAACGAGTTATCAACTTCCTTACTTACATTATCGTCTTGCTGCATGTACTATTGTAACCACATACATTACCGTATTATTTACTAAGTACCAAATTTGATTGTTTCTTGCATTCTGTAGAGATCTTACTGTCTGGAAATCTCCTTGACCTTACAAACTTGATTATTGTAATTAAATGCATCGTTTCAAGATGGAATACTATTTACCTTTACTTCATAGCTCCAAGTCAATTAGTGTCGTTCCAATGATTCTAGACTCAAGCATGGTTATTCCATTGTAATTTACCATTACTATAATGCCTCTCTCATAATAAGTTAATGTTTATAGTGATTATTATTGTAGATTTTTCTACTATGATCATAATGCTTTACTATGTTAAGAACAGGTTATCATGAACAATCACAAACTACCTTTGCCCAATAAAAACATGGTATATTACTAGTATTGGCAAGTTGA
>LPNX010967827.1:0-39658 GCA_001517045.1 Pseudotsuga menziesii | reverse complement strand
ATCTTCAGCCGAATGGTGCCCATTCCCTTTGGTTTAAGACTAGACTTGTCTGCAAAGTAAACTATGCCATTTATTGTTTCATTAAGTTCTTCAAAACAGTCTTTTTCTAAAAGTCATGTGTGATGTTGCACCAGTATCAAGCAGCCAACAATCTTTGTAAGATGAAAGTGAAGTCATTTCATTAATTCCAAGATTATAATGTGCAACAATACAATGAGCAGAATCAGAAGATTTACTAGCATCTTGGTTTTTATTGTCATCTTTCTTCTGGTTATGTCTGTCTTTGATGGAGTCCCACGAAGCCCAACACTGATCTGATGTGTGTCCAGTCTTTCTACAACGCTTGCACTGCAAATCTGATCTTTTGTTGGAGTTGTTTCTGCCTCTCTTGCTGCTTTCTCCTTTGGGATGATCATTGGATTGGTCTTTGGTGTGGTTCTTTGCTTTTTGAGCAAAGCAACGTGATTTTCCAGATGCTATAGATTGCATCTTTTGCAACAGCTAGTGTAATTTACAATAATGAACTTAATAATACAAAGAGAATGAGATAATAGAAAAACAAAAACCTTGCAAGTCTACAGCCTCTTCCAAGGTGATTTACAATCTTAATATGCTGTCAATAAGTTCATAAGCAAATTTTTAGCACTAGAAGCATTGCTCAGCAATACGCCAAAGGAAATACCATTGTTTGTGAACTGTCACAAAATATAGGGTTTTAAACAGCACCAGTCAACAATCTTAGCTATATGAAAGAAGCAGGTCTAAGTCTCTGCTACTTTTACAATACAGTCTATGTAGAATTATAGTTGCACTAGCTAGAAACAATGTCTTAATAAGCTCTATTCATACGCAGGTATATGTCACTGCCATAGTATCAAACTAAAACAATTTTGCAATAGTACAGTTTATATGGTAAGTGCAAAGACTTCATAATGACCATACACAATTATGCAGCACTTCAAACTTAAATAGCAGTCACCTTGGAGGTCGTAGCAGTCTTCTCAGCTCTCTGGTTCACGCTCCAGCAGTATGCAGCTCCAAATTCAAAATGCTTATTCAGGCTGAGTCTTTACACGTTCCACCAACAGTATTCTGGAGGAGGAGAGCATCAGTTCTCAACTACAATCTTCAAGTAGTTGTGAGCAACTTCATGATAACACAAGGAATTTGTAGCAATTTTCACCAAGTTTGAGGAAAGGCATGAATCTTCACTGCAGTCTTTAGAAATCGCAGCAGCATATCATAGGTTCAGTCTTTTTATATTCTTCAATACATGTCTTGAACTCATATGTAGCATATTATTTCTCCATCAAGTCAAATACACATCGATCATAACTCATAAGCCGCATCAAAACTTCATGCATAAAACTAGGGCAAAATTAGGTTTTATGCAGTCTCCAACGGTTAGAAATAATCGCAACCTTCAACCTTCAAAATCGCAACCTTCAATCTTCATACGAATTCATTCTCATTCTCGCATTACAAACAAAGCAAACCAGTGATCGAAACCCCTAGGGCTCGGCCTTGACGAATACCATTTCCCTCTGGTTCAAATTATCCAGAGGCTTGTAACCACCGTGCCTCCTGACGCCCAAAACGATGAACACGACAACAATTACATGAACAACGAAGAGAAGATCGAGAAGCACGAAGGCGCGCAACTTGTACTCCTCGAGATGGCACTTCACGCAGATAGATAATGGGAATTACACCACAATATCATTCAACGATGGTCTCTTCTCCACGCATTATGGTCTCTTCTCCACGCAGTATGGTCTCTTCTCCACACAACATATATCCTCTTCAATACGCAGTCTCCTGATCAATACGCAACAGAATTGGACGCATATAAAAATATATACTCAACGCATATGGATACGCAGCATATACCACAATCACAGCTCATTAATGAACACAGCACTCCACGCAGGACTCAAGATGCAGGTGAAGAGAATAGTCTTCACGTCTTCAATAATAATGGCACGCTGGCTAGCAGATATTTAGACTTTGCAGCTCACAATGGAGAATGCAACTTTTCAAGAGATTGAGTCTTCACACATAATGGAGGTCGTAGTTTTCAATGGTGGGGAAGCATCTAGATAGAGGACGCTGCTCAGAAAACCAAAAACTTTGAGATAGAGGATGTTGTTCAAAAAAACTGTGGAGTCGCAACTCTAATGAAAATAAATTATGAGAGGAGAGGTATCGCCACTACGTAGATATGCATACTTAAGGATAGTCTGCAAAATGCAAGCAGGTAGAATGGCAGGAATTAAAATACTTGAGACAGATTCACTAGGTGAATGGAAAACGCTACAATATGCAGTAGTATACAATAGATTAGGGTTAGGCAGGTCTCCAAGAGAATAATGCATACAATGCATGCGACTGGCAGACTAACGGAGCAGGCCTCCTGAAACGTATTTGGTAGAACGAATGTCTGGCAGGCAGAATGGCAGGCATGCAGGCAGGAGTTATGACAGGCAGCTCTGATACCACTGTTAGGTATAACTCCCAATTCATTTCTATTCCATTGCTAATGCATACATTTATACATTTCATGTGGTGGTTAAGAACCAACCTTTTCCCCTTCCTATGCAACTATTCATATTCCTATTATGTACACTAACGTATAATCTTGACGGATTATATTCCAACAAAAATAAACTAATTGATTAATAGCTCGTTTAAATACTTATCTGTATGTAATCATTGTAACTCTAATGTGGTTTTTCTGCTGCATTTCATTCAGTTACTAAGGGAAAACAGAGAAATATAAACATATCATAACACTGTTTAACCTTCATAATATTTTAACATAAATAAAATTATTCTACTGTCTGCAAATACACAATATTATCTACTAAAACATTCTCTTATCTACTTAAACATTCTACCTGTGCTAGAATACTACCTGGTTTTCCATGTGTGGAAAAACACAGTCTATAAATTATTTCTATTCTAGCACATTACTTTTCTAATCAAGTTCCTTTCTTTAATCATTTAAAAAGACTACTAGATTCTAACATTCTACAAACTGAATCTTTAACGTTCATATATCAATTAGACTAAGATACTAACACAGTAAAACAAAATAATGTAGAACCTGTTTAGGATAGATGACAACAACGTTAGGAGGTCGTTCCTCCCTACCAATCTCCTAGAGAGCGCTCAAACAACACTTCCTCAGGACCCTTGAGCCTGTTCTCGGTCTTCTTGGCTGAGAACTGGTGGAGAATGCAAATAGCAGACTAGTCCAATATCTCAGTAAAACACTTTGCTCTCAGCAGTATGATCTTCAGCCTAAAAGCTGCAACTAGATCAAACATCAGTTATCCCCTCAAACACTTTCCACATTTCCCTTCCATTGAATTTCTATGAAGTACATTCATTCACCTAAATGATCACCTCACTATAATGAGCAGCCCCAGCTCTCTTCAATGGGAATTTTTATAAAGATTGCCTAGGTCTTTTGGGTCAGTTTGCATTAATTGAGCCACCTGCTCTGATTCCACTTTCTTGGGGAATCATGACCCCAAATGTAGGGAGGTTGCCACCTGCAACAGTTGGAAGTGGTTTGAGGATGCTGCCACATGTCTGTTTGCTCTCCACTTAGTCTCCTCCACCAATTTGACCAGTAAACACTCTTTTAACACCTCTCATAAGCTGTTGTCTCCTCCTTTATTTATTTATAATTAAAATATTCGGAATTACATTAAATATCCTTGACTTTGCCGAGTCATCAATTACAACTTAGCATAAAATTTAACATATTGTCCTGAAATAAAATCAAATAATATAAAATTGTTTTTGCAAAATTGGGGCAATTGATGAGTCAGTTCAAAGAAGGAGCATGTTTAAGACAATTTGCAAAGCTGAAGGTAAGTGCCGCAAGTTGATTATTGATAGTAGTAGTACTAATCATTTGGTGTCTACATAAATGGTGGACAAGGTGAATTTAAAGAGGACAATACATCCAAACCATGCAGAGTTGCATGGTTGCAGAATGATCATCAAGTTCTTGTGAATGAACAATGCCAAGTAAAGTTTCAGATTGGAAGCTATCAGGATGAGGTAAACTGTGACATCATAGAAATGGATGCTTCTCATATTTTATCAGGTAGGCCTTGGCAATTTGCCAGAGAAGCAGTGCGCGAGGGCAAGAGGAATGTCTATTCCTTTGAAATGAATGGGAAGAAACATAGCCTTCATCCAATCAGAGGTAAGCAAGAGGAATTCAATAGTCAATTGCTGATGACGACTGGCAAGAGGATTGTGAATGATTGGAAAACTGAAGATGAGGTTAAAGTAATTTCACAAGTAAATGATTTTGAAATTGAAATGACAAGCAAGGTGTGCATTGATTGGTTGAAGGAAAGAACATACCAACATGAAATGTCAAATGCAAGCATGGCATTGATGGAGGAAGCACAATGTGAAGTCATAAATGGTGTTGAGAGATATATGATTAATGAAACTACTAAGGATGGTGATGTGACAGAAATAGGCAAAGGAGAGGAGAACCAAGAAATTCATGCACAGAATTCTTGGATGAAAGATGTATTTATGTTAATATATTTTATGTTTGCTTATGTGACAAGAAATTTGATTAATTTATGTGCAGATGAAGGAGAACCAGTTGACAACTTGTTTGTGGGTCAAAGGAAATAAGAACTTGAAAATTCAAAGAAGTCTGAACATATACTGGAAGAACCAAAGGACCAGTTGCAAACACGAAGCTGGAAAACATAGCTGAAGGGGTTGTTCAAGATGAGAACACTGCCCAAATTTACACTTTAGGTATCTATTGAAAGCCTACAGAAAAACAACAAGGAGGGAGCTCATGAACAGGAGCCCATGAAGAATTTCAAGCTGGGGAGTCTGATGCAGGAGCATAGGCTCATAAAGATGAAGTTATCTATGACTTCACCAGAGTTAGTTGAACCTAAAGAGACCTAGAGTCTCACACATTTTGTAATTTGTTTTATTTTGTAAAAATTGAATAAAAATGGATAAGAAATCTATATTCTTTTCCACATGTAAACATACAGGGTTGAGTTGGAGTATGTTGAGTATTTCTAGCAGCTAGTGAGTCATTAGCAGAGTCATAAGTCTCGATCCTATCTTCATGGATCTGAGAAACATTTTTTTTTGTATTTAAACACAGTTAGCATACTTGGTAGATAGCTTAGTTTTAGCTTAGAGAGCTTAGGTAGCTCACGAGAGCTTGGGTAGCTCAAACAACTTTTGGAAAAGCTCATAGAAGCTTGACTGTAATTAAGAGTTTAGAGGTTAGATCAAAGGGGTTAGCTTAGATTTAGAATCCTGGAACATACCCAGAGTTTGATGATCTCTGCTTGTATCGATCTCTCTTTTAATCAAGTACAAGAGGTTTCTTTGTGAATATGAATCGAATCCTGTATTTTTGTTTACAGATTTATAATTATTTATATGCACAAAGATTTCATAGTTGGTGTAATTTGCGCAGAGGACGAGAAATGACTTACACACAGTAAATCGATGGTGTCCATGAATTGTAAGACAAATCTTGGACATATCCATGGTCAGGGTTAAGTTCCGCAGGAAGGAGACATAGATCCACAAAGTTAAAGCCGCGATAGCATTTGGAGGCAGATCAATGGTTGAGAACAAATCCACAAAGGATCAACGATGCAGGAATAAGCATTGTGCGGAATCCGGAAACTGAGAATTTGAGGAGTGCGAACGTCATAAATTGAAAAGCTGACTTCCTTCTAATACAAAGTAAAAAAGAAGTTGATGAGACACAAATTAACTCTTTGTAACTTCATACACATTTGCAATAGAAAAAATCTTATGTACACGATCTAAATAACCATATCTCTATTCGTTTTTGGTTTATAAGCAAAAACGTTTGAGCAAATCATTTAATTAGTTTTTCAAATAAATATAAAACCACAATTGACCATATACATTTTTAAGGGAAATGGTTAATTTTGTATTGATAAAGGTTGAAAAAATTCAGTGAAATAGTACAAGAATTTCCTCAACAGAGTTTTGAGGATCCTCGATGGAGAAAGTATTAATTATAGTCATCTAAAAGATAAACATGTACCAGAAAACATCACTTCTCAAAGAACTATAAACTTTTACTAAAAGGCCTAGAAGCAAAATGCAAAAAACAATTAAGGAAAGAACATACTAAGAGTTAGTGTCACTAGCTGAGTTATGAACATCTTGAGCATAGTCTTCAATTTTCTCGGAGTTTCCATCCACATCGCCATTAAGAAGACCAACCTATGCATTATGAGAATCATCCATATTATCATCCACATGTCATAAGTGGCCATAGTTTTTTCAAGAGTGGCTTAAGATCTTATTAGACTATTGCCTTGACTATCTTCATCAATTGAACTGGTATTGTTCACATAAGGGGGTTGCATAACATAATCATCAACATTTTTATCTTCAAAATTTTCGTCCAACTTAGAGTCCCTTCCTACTAAAAGATCTTCATGCTTCAAAACTGATTTAGAAATTTCTTTCAATTTGTCACCACACAAATGAACAGACTCTACAAACCAATCAAAACCAACATTAAGCCCTAAAGTATAATCAATGATGTAATGAGTAGTTTGTTCTATGTCATTGAGACGAGAATCCACAACTGGAATGCGAGCAGTAATACACTGGACCGCCAATATTAAACCCTCCATTTAAGATCTCATCCCTCTAAGATGAGAACGAAAGTCATATCTGCTAGCCTGCAAGGTGCCAATTCTGTTTGAAAGCTCATCCAATCTCTTCTCAACATCCATTTCATCAACAGTAGCCCCAAAACTCAACACGAGAAGATTACAAAGAACCCTATAACCAAGATTTCCAAAAAGACTATGTATTTCCCTTCCCACCAGATTAGCTAAGTATTTATCGTTGAGGAGATAAAGGGAAAGACTATTCTCTGCAAGGCTCATAGTAGTACCCTTAAATGCATTGTACACATCAATACAATCAATGAAATTTATGGTATTCTCATAAAAAATCACATTAACAAATCCACGGTACCAAGGTGCAGAAAAGTGATTATGATTTTCCCTTCTTCCAAGCTATTAAGAAAATTAACTTTGAGAAGCTAAGAAGTGCACCCTACGAAACCCCAAAAAGGGCCTTCCCTATTCCTAGAGACATCTTCTTTGTAGACAGAACCAACCTTTAAAAATTAAAAAAGACTAACATAGAAGACCAATACCTTTGGCTAGGAAAGAAGATTTATCTCTACTAAACTTAGACTATTGCCAACTACAACATAACGAACAACATTACAACCCTCAAGAATCACATTACACTCGAAGGAGTTCACATTTACCAACAAAGGAAAACACTCAACATACACATCGAGGGAATTTAAACTTCTGACCTGATTTGAGCCGACATCCCAGATTCTCCAAACCAAAGAGAGCAGAGCAAAGAGGTAGTTTCCACAATCCCTCCCAAAAGAGCAAGCATTGGAAAGAGATAGAGGCCAAACTCCCAGAGAAAAGGAGGTGGCAAAAAACCTCACATCAAACTCCACCATTCCAAGACTGATAACCTCAAAGACGGACCTCCCACCACTCTTGAGAAAAGTTCGAAAATGAAGATGTAGACTATTGCCCAAAATAAAAAGAGCCTATTCAGTCACACAAGTCACATTTATGCCCATATGTCCAGAGCCTGTGAGAATTAGGAGCACTAACACCAAGAGTGGCCAACCTCAACCACTTGTCCATAAGCTAAACCTCAGTCAAATAAAACCTTAATGAGATTCAAATTACAATTCACACAAGTAGACAAGAAAGCAATCTACAAGGGTTATTTATAATCAAGACCATCAAAATTAAGGCAAATAACCAAAGTTTAAGACACCATTTCTAGCATATTCCCCTTTGCAAGAAAAGAAGTTTGATTAGCCAAGGAATCTGTTAGAGACTTATGTTCTCATCGAACATGAAAAAGTTGAATAGAGGGGATTCAAGATAGCAAAACTATTATTCTTAGATGAAGACAATTTACTACTATATCCTTTAAATTTTGACGATGCATTATCTGAGAGATAATAATAAGAGAATCTCCAATTATTGCTAAAGAGCTAATTCCAATTGCAATTGCTTGTCTCAGACCGAAGAATAAACGTATAAATCAACCAAATTGTTTGAGCCAATACCTAAGCTACAAGCATAAGATGCTACTTTTTTTCTTTTAGGATAAAAAATAACCCCGCACTTGCCTCGCACAAAGTTGATCATTATTATTGTTGCATCGAGAGAAGCTGGGTGCTTTCCAACCCAGTATGGGGAAGATTGTGTCACGTTATGCTAGTCGACATAAATAAAAATATTAAAAAATTGAAAAATATAAATTACATATCCACTAATTTAAAAAAAATTAAACTAGCATAAATCCATTTTAAACCGAGATCTATAAAAAAAAAAATACATCTCAAAAAAAATTAGATCTCTCTTTGTGCTTAATAAATCCAGATCTAAAACAAATCTACAGTGACACTAAAACTAAAACAATAAAAGCAGAGGATAACATCAAACTAGAAGCAGCTAATTGTAAAAATTACAATTACAAAACAAAACTAAACACATCTAATGTTACCGTGTAACCCCGGGATTTGCTGAAATTTGGCGCCACGACAAGAGAGATGGCATTTTCTTTTTCAATTTACTTAGAAGTCGACTTGTTCGAGGAGGAAGAGGATCCAGAGGGTTAGAGAAATGCACCCTGGCATTGTCGATATATTTTTTCCATATACGAAATTAGAGGTACTTTTTCTCTGCATTTGTAAGATTAACCTCTTCTTACTTATTTTTACGCATAAATTTGAGGTACATGGTGCTTCCCTTGGGCTCCGTATTCCTTTTTTTTATAGCTTTTAAGTCGATATTACGTGATTGCAAGTGAAACACGAATGCGAATTGAAGTGGCCACTTCTGAGTGTGTATGTGTAGGAAGGAAGCCCGGTAGTCTCATGGTTGAGCTATTTGAGTTTAATTTTTATATATTTTTTAATAATTATTTATTTTGAATTTGTAAAGACTGTGTAGAAAACTTTAAAAAGATTTGATTTGTGACTAAATATTTTAAGGCTACACTGGCCTGCAAAAAAATTGCAGCAAGGAAGGCCAAGCTACAAACAATGGCACATGAATGGCGAGCTAGGATTCATTGAGAAGATTTGATTTGTGACTAAATATTTTAAGGCTACACTGGCCTGCAAAAAAATTGCAGCAAGGAAGGCCAAGCTACAAACAATGGCACATGAATGGCGAGCTAGGATTCATTGAGAAAAAAACATGTCTTTCAATACAGGATCTGCGTTTAGAAAACATGCATAGAACATCGGATTAGGGCTTTCAAAAATCATGCTTCACTGTGGAGGGCTTTCAAAAATCATGCTTCACTGTGGAGGAAGTATGCTGCAAAATTTTGATTCAAGGGCATTCAAAATATTAGGAGAGGGATATTAGGAGAGGGATATGTTAAGAAACACAAGAACAAAAAGATTGCATAGAACTTTCACAATAGAGGGAAGCTCGTAAAAATTGCATAGATTGTAGTTAGTTAACTATGGATAAGATTTCTAATCGACTGTCTGGGGTCTGTTTTCAACATCAAAGGAATGAAACACATAAATATCTAAAATAGAGGAAGCCCATAAATATTGAATAAAAGGTTTTATGTTTCCTTCTAACCATTGCTCTCTTTAAACCTAAATTTATAGATTTTAGTGGGATGATTGGAATACTATAATATAGTATAGTCCTGCAGTGATATCACAGCACTTGGAATATCTCACGAAAACAAATTTGTATACTCTTGCAGTCATATCACAGCACTTAGAATATCTCACGAAACAAATTTGTATTCTCCTGCAGTCATATCATAGCACTTTGGAATATTTCACTCCTCGAACAAATTTGTTTGCTTATCAAGTACTAAAAAGAAATTGCATAAATCAAGGTTACATGTCAATTGTTTGACAAAATGCCTAAACCAATAGCTCTGTATTGAATCCAAAATCTTCAAACGGACATCATGCTATTCATTCCATAAACATCTTATGGAGTTAGGAACCACTCCATTTTGTCTTTACACTTTGTCTTATAATCTTATTCATTGATGGATTGATCTGGTTTATGTTCTATCCGGTAATTTATTTTCTTCACATGGCCTCTTTTTAAACGTTATTTTGGTTGCTAATTTGAAAGTAGCCTTTGGTTTCCAGTTAATAACAACTGACTACATTGTTCTTAACAGCAAAACCACAGGAGTCTTCCCACGCGATATACCATAAACATGATTTTTTCCAGTTAATAACAACTGACTAAAAAATGCTTAACAGCAAAACCATAGGAGTCTTCCCACGAGATTTACCATAAACATGATTTGGGAAAATATGATATTTTCATATATCTTGCCAAAATGTATATAATAGAATTTTTTTAAGCACTTCTCCTCATTACGAAGATTTTTCTGGTTAAATTGTTGGGTTGCAGTTTTGATATTTAATATCTAATAAACTTCCCAATATTTATAAAGATAGTTAGTACATGATTTGGCATATAACCACTTATTTGTTACTCACAGCACTTAACCATTTAAACTAACCTATTAAACTAATATTAATACAATTTTGTTATTTCAATCACTGCACAATTAGAGATTTCTTTGCCATCTTCTTTGAGTCCACTTTTAATAGAGCTATCCGTGCCTTCCCATAACTTTATCACATTATGTTTTTTAAAATATTTTTGATAAATCATATGAGAAATTTATAAATAAAGGAAACAAGTGTAATAAAACAAAAACCAAAACCATCTTACTGAACCACGACACTCTTTAATGTCACACTTGTTCAAGATGATAAATTTTGATGTCTTCATTGTTGGGTGTTTTCTTCCCTACTTCTGATTTATTCTTTTTTCCTCTTGTTCTCGGTGTAATGTTATTTTTGTTCACACTGACAATTGTGATAATGTTTAGTTGCTCGATCATGTTTGTTGTGATTCAGGCACTTGATCAAAATAAAATAACTTAGGAGAGTTGGAGTTGGATTTGGATTGGATGCTTTAACGTGTTTATGTTAATGAAAGGTACAAGTCCACTGAAAATTGCTAAAACTAGTGATAGGTAGTTGTTTCATATAAACAAATCAGATGTAGAACCGACTTTTAAACAAGTCGAGAATAGAGATGAAGAACATGCTTATCAAAATCCATGGTTTTTAATCTAAATATGCATGTGTTATTGTTAATGGAAATGCTTGTCTGATCTGGTAATTAGACAGTATTTCTCTGTTTTGAAGAGGGAAAATACAGTACTTAGTTATGTTTGATACCATTTGACTTTATCTCGTTTAGAAATAATTCATGAAGTGATTATGTTATATTTACTTTCTTAATGGTGAGGGTTCATGTGATCATCATTGTTCAATTTTTTAATTTATAGCATTAATATTTTATTTATTTATTTATTTAATATGATTATGTTATATTTATTTTATTTATTTAATATGATTATGCAATATTTACTTTCTTAAAAGTGAGGGTTTATGTGATCATCATTGTTCAATCTTTTAATTATCTAAATAATAGCATTAATAATTTATTTATTTATATTAAAGAAGAAATATTCAGACTTTCAGTGGGCTGTTGCACTTATCTATCAAAATATTTGGGTTTATAAAACTCCCTATCAAACTTATATCTGACAAAAACAGTATTTCCATAATCTATCACTGTTCAGAAAAAAGTCCTTATCATCCTTCCATACGAACTGTTCATGAGTATCTAGATATATCTCAGATCTTTCAATATCAAAAGCATACCCAGAAAGTTAAATCCCCCAGCAACCATAAAGGTATGATTTAAACCAGAACTACAGTAAAATAGAAACAACCACAAAATCAACAGCTCATTGCAGTAAGTACACTTGGAGAGGACTCTAGATAAACCACTGGAGAGTGGTTCTTCTTCAAGCATAGTTGTCCTCATAAGCAGAAACAACACACTCTTGAATATCTTCAAAGAACTCTCTTCCTTCTGGAGTCTGGTACCCTTCCTTTGACAGCCTGTCTGCATCTGCATTATGTTCTAAAGACATGCGAGAAGGAAATTACTTTGGACCTGCATGCTATTGCTTTAATCTAGTCACCCAAAGGTTTTAAGTGAATATTCAGAAGTTAACCTATCACCTTCATCCAATTGATTACTAGCATTGAATCCCCAAAAACCTGTAGAATTCTGACATTTTTTCCTGCCTTTAGCAAGAATTCTGCCATTAACTCTATATAATCTGTTTGAGACTTTACCTAAAGATGCCTTCATTTTGATACGACGACTTTTAAAGAGAAATAATACACAACCAACTCTACATTTGTTCTGTGATTCCTGGCTTGAGCCATAAAAAAAGCCCCAAGCCTGGTCTTTGTTAATATTCAAATCCTGCATCTGCCTTTCTCTTTTCTGTATAACTGGAATTTTATATGCACATGCCAATGCTCTAATTTGATAGGCTACGTGAAAAGAAGGGATCCCTTTCCCTTCAAATAACATAGAATTACGTGTTAACCAGACCCCCACAGGTAATAAAGGGAACTCGCCATTCTTTCAAGTCCTTCTTGCACCACGGTCCACCAGTTCCTTAAACATTGATCTACAGTTTCTCCTCTCTAACCCCTATTATGTGCTGAACTTCCAGCCATAGCTGTCTGACATATGAGCACCTTACTATCAAATGGTTTGTAGATACCCCATCTTCTTTGCATAAAATGCACATTTTTGGACCCCGCTTGGCTCTTTTTTTCATATTTTTCCATTTCAAAACCTTATTCTTAATAGCTAGCCACATAAACATCTTGGTTTTCTTTGGAGCTCTTATCTTCCACATTTTTTCCCACCACCAAGCTCTATTTCCTTTTCCCAGTAAGAAACTTGGTTGATATCCCAGCCTCGTTGAATAGTGTCCAAGAGTTTGATTCTTTGACCATATTATTATGTTTTCCTCAGTTATTCGAGCACGACTTATTCGCAAGCTTTCGATTTATTCACTCCCTATGACAACTTCCTCTCCTATTAAACCTAGATTTTCTGCCTTTTCCCAACCCTGTTGTCATTGCTAGTGTTCCCCTGATCTATTGCTTGATTAAGAGTTAAAAGTGCCTTTAGCTATATCCTTTCGATTAACCTTTTTGGAAACCTAAATTCATTTTGCAACCCACCCATGGGTCCACTCCAATCCTTGCTTGCTGCCCAAACTCCACCTTACATACCAACCATCTACCTAGCAAAGGAAATGATTGGATCAATGGTTTTGTTGTATACCGGATGAAAATATTACCATACAAGAAATATCATAAATGTTTCAACTTTATTAATATTCAGAATCTTACACTTGATTCTTTTAAGGAAGGAATCAACTCCTATTCACTTCCCTTCTTGAGGATGCAATCTCATATGAGCTAAGCTCCATATACAATATTCTTTTCCACACCTCACTCTTAAGAAGGACTCCATCCTTATTTGTAGATCACACTACAATTCTAACCTCCTAACTACCTAGTGGAGCTTCTTTAATGAGGCCCCATTACATTTATTTACTACCATAGTTGGCCTTATTTAGTAATAACCAACATAATGGACCTAGTCCACTTTACATTGAATGGCCTCCACTATTACACTAATGAGCCCTTTGACCCCCATTACAGCCCTAGTAGGGAGGGTCATATCAACTTTCTAGTGGGTAAAGACATTACTATTGGATTTACTTTGATTTCTCTAAAATGCCTTTTGTAATATATGCTAGAGTATGCTGAAACACTGGAATTGCCTCTAGCATTGACTTCACAAGGGTTAAATTGCCTCCACTTGATAACCATCTGTTACAACTTACCTCAATTGTTTATTTGAGGCTCTATCTTTTCAACCAACCATTCCCAATCTTTTTCCTTTGTATCCATCAGGTTTAAAAGGAACACTCCAAACATTTGAGTCCTTCATTGAGGTCAATGTTTTTGAAAGGAAAAATCTTTAGAACATGTCTCTCTAATTCTTCTTTTGAACCCAAAAAGGATATGTTGGATTTGGTTATATTTACTTCGTATTGGTGGCAAAATAATACAAGTTGAAAATTTCTTTTAGTTTTTTTTTATAAATATCAAAACATCATCCACAAAAAACAGGTGTGTCAAGCCTAAATATCTTCCCATTTTTACTCTTGAAAGCGCCCCTACATTATTACCTTCAACAGTTGCTCTACTCAACCCTTCAACTATGAAGAAAAATAATAATGGAGACAGTGGACACACCTAGCTCATCCTCTGGTAGGGTTGAAACACTTCGAGGTAGACCCATTTATTAAAACAATAAGAGAGACTAAAGTTAATCATCCAATGGGCCATAATCCATCCTACAATGGGTAAATTGAACCCTGTATGTAGAAGGATCAACCTAATATA
The DNA here is from genome assembly GCA_001517045.1 of Pseudotsuga menziesii. Classification (NCBI taxonomy): domain Eukaryota; kingdom Viridiplantae; phylum Streptophyta; class Pinopsida; order Pinales; family Pinaceae; genus Pseudotsuga; species Pseudotsuga menziesii. The sequence goes on along the minus strand of LPNX010967827.1, from coordinate 25,176 downwards.
TAGCTAGCAAAATATGTCAGCATTTATACCTGCTAATAGAAGAAGTGACTATTGTCCTATCTTCACAGTATGTATACCTTCTTGGGATGCCCCTGTTGCATTGTGTATCTGTCTTCCTTCAAGAAAACCAAATTGTTCTTTTGATTTTGACAAGATTTTTTTTAACCTCACTATTAGGATTTTTGCCATGATCAATATCTACATAAAGATATTGATCCAAACTCTTCAAAACTCTCAGGATTGTCCTTTTCGAGAATCAAGGTCATAAAGGTTGCATTGAAGGCTCCAATGACTTTAACTGAACTTTTGACCTACTCTATCACCCTTATTACACTAAGAGTAGCGAGGTACTTACAATCCGGTGTGGGGGAGATGTTGTAACGCGTAATGTTGTGTAACATTATATAACATGACATTCCCATAAAAAAGAAATAAAAATACAAATGATGTCGGCTTAAAAGAAATTACATTGATTTAATCTTAAACCTAGACATATCAAGAATCGAGAGGGATAAAATATATTGAGGTGTAAATTTTTCTTAATGTGTAAAAAAGCTAAGATAATAAAAATTTACACCTCAAGAAAAATTGGATGCCTCTCGGTGCTTGATAGATTTGGTTTAAGATGGATCTACGCTGGTTTGGTCATATTCCAAAAGATCATAGAATTATATACAAAATTTCGTTGGCCAGTCATCTGGGCCAGGGATTTTAACTCTTTTGAAGGATGATAAGACAATCTTTACTTTTTCCTTAGTCACTTCTTTCATAGCATATAATTCTCTTCTTGTATTACAAACCTTAAAAAAAATGAAGAAATCTTCAATCTCTCCATTATGATATTGACTTTGTTAGGTTTTGAATATAAGAGCTTTAATGTGTGATATGTTAAAGTTAGTGCAGCTGCGAGACCCATTCTCAGAGAATGGTTTCCTAGTCAATTGACTAGGACAGAGTAAGACCTTAGAAGGTACCATAGGGCCCCCAGTAGTCTCCTGGGGTTCTTGGTCTGGGACCAAGCAGGTTGATGCCATGGCAAAGCCCCTAGCATGTGGCTAGGGCCCCTATATGCCTCTAGGGTATTTTGGTCTGGGACCAAGGATGTGATGTCCAAGTAGAGCCTGCAGGTGGAGGCAGAGATATATTCTGGTATAGGACCAGGGACATGATGTCCAAGTAGGTACTGCAGGTAGTTGATCAATTTTCAGTGTGAGACTGAAACTCAGCTTAGTACTGAGAACCATTCTGCGAGAGAATGGAGGACCCGGTTAGGGTCCAAGGATTGATCAACTTGATTCAGTGTGAGACTGAAACTCAGCCTAAGGCTGAAAGCCATTCATTAAGAATGGAATATAATGATGTCCCCTCTCCTAATCGTTTATTGCTAGGTTGATTCTCAAGGGACTGGCCACCCCTTGACAGTGTCCCTAGTACCTAACCTTTAGGAGCAGTGTCAAGGACAAAAGGATTGTACCATCCGTTTGGATCTTCCCCCTTATACAGTGATGACAAAATATATAAAACTATGTACCTTGAGAGAGAGAAAAGTTTTTTGTCTTGTTGGTCCTATTTGATTGCTTGGTTCACTTTGATCTTGTGGTTGTTGACTCATGGTTCTATTCTTACTTGGTCCTAGCACTCTCACCTGTGTGCACCTTTGATTATGATGACTCTGACTTTATGGAGTGTATTTACCTAATTGGTTATTAAAGACCATTGGACCTAGTATTGTTATGGTTACCTTATGTTTTTTTAAAAAGACCATTTAACTCACTTATGGTTAACCCACTTATGATTTTGGACTATTCACTTTATGTTGGACCTTTAGGATTTTTTTTATGACTTTATTATAAATTATTAATAAAATCATTTATGATTTATTAAAAAAAAAAAAACCCTTTTACCTTTTGTTGTTTTATCTAATGTGTTTGAGACACTTTGACTTTCTATCTTATTGGGGCCACTTTATGTTACCCTAAGTTATCATACGATTATATGTGGACCATCTCTTGTATATCTTTGGACCATGTAAACATTATAAAATGAGGCCCGTACATTTACATTATACACACACCCTAGCTTTTCAATTTACCATCGATAAAGCTCTGCGATTTGTTTTCACGGCCATCGGTCAAGCTCTGCGATTTGATTTTATTGCTGTCCACGTGATTTTATTTTTTTCTTTTCTTGTCGGCTGCCTGCGATCTGCTGTCCACGTGATTTGTTTCTTGCCGGCTGCCTGCGATCTGTCCACGTGATTTGTTCTTACTGCTGGCTGCCTGCGATCTGCTGTTTGCATGATTCGGTTTTTCTCCACGCTGCCTGGCTCTCGGTTTTCTCCACTGTTGCCTGGCTCACGATTTTTCTCCACGCTGCTTGGCTCACGGGTTTGACTTTGACTGCTGCATGGCTCACAGCTTTCTCCACAGGCTTGGATTTTTTAATTGTTGGCTTGTCTTCGTGGGATCTCTCTGCCTGGTCTTCACCGATCTGCCTGGATTACTTGGTCTGGGCTGCGACAATCTGCAGATTTTACCTTTGTGTTATTCTGCATGGGATTTACTGCGATCTATTCTCTGCATAGGCTGAGTCTTTCTGTTTGATCCACCCTGACTAGTTTCGGGAATTTGTTCACCGTGAATCTATTGATAGAGTGCTTGACTACAAATCTTTCACTCTGAGTGCATCTGCGTGATTCTTCTTGACTGCATTGCTAATTTGATTGAAGAAACTAAGGTCTGTTTACTCCCTCTCTCTCTCAAGGTACGTATATGGTTCAACCAGGCTGACTTGTCCTTTCAGTGACAAGATCAAACTCAGATCTAACTGAGTATAAGGCGGATCCAACAATGGTTAAGATTCTTTATCTTCTTGAGAATTAGTTTACTGCACATGTTATTTATTATTTTTCTGTACATGACAATTAATGAAACATTTCAATGATCAACTTTAACGCAGTGACCAGCAGAGTGTTAAGTTAACGCAGTGACCAGCAGAGCGTTAAAGTTGAAAGAAATGAAACTTATGTTGTTACGTTTTATTACAGTTTGAATTTTATCTCAGTTCTTTATATGTTCATGCATTGAATTTTATTACTGATACTAAAACTCATCTAACCTTCAAAAATTAACATGATACATCCAAATATGCAACTCCTTGGAAATTTGCTGCTTTTCTTCCATTTGGATTCTTCATCTCGCATATTGAGTTTGTCCTATGATCGACAATTGATCCAGGAGGATCTCCAAGTTCGATCAAAGTGAAATTCTTCAAAAGGTGAATAGAAGCTTGCAGATGCGTAGAGCTCGTCAAGAGCTTTTCGACAACGTTCGTTTCATGAGAAATGACCTCCAGACGTGAAAGTTATTGAGTTATGAAAATATGAGAAAAGATGTAAAAATGGCAAAAAAGAGGCCCACATGGCACACCCAAAGGGTGCCACGTGGCATGCACAGTCAACAAGGAGGTGACGTGGCAATTCTACAGGAGGCCATGTGGAGGTTCTAGGTGACAAGTGGTAGGTGAGTTGGACCTATCGCAGGTTGACAAGTGGCAGGGAAGGACCAATCTGGGCATGCCACGTGGCAGTCGATTGGCATTGGTTTACCAAAATTTTTGGAGTTAGAGGATCGAACCCTTGACCTCTTCTTTGCCCAAGACTCCACCAAATTTGCCTAGCCATCATTTCTGTTCATTGGTTCTTAACCCACAAGGGTGTCACCTCTATTTAAGTTTGAAGGGTGGTTTGTTTTGAAAAAAGTCAGGCCAAGGGCTTAGCCCTCGCCCCCCATATCTACGTATTATATTGTAACCAATTATATTACCAGTGGACCAAAGAGCCACGAAGCCCTTGACCCCCATATCTACGTATTATATTGTAACCAACTATATTACCAGCAGACCAAAGAGCCACGGGCCAAGTGCCAAACCTCGCCAGCGTAACCCATATATGCCACCACATATGCTAAGTCATATCATAGAGATTGCAACCGTTGAACCTCAAGCCATAACACAACCACCATATCTCATATATCATATTACTATCACGTTAAAGGACCTTGAGACCTCCGCTCCCCCATATATGTGCCTTACCAATGGGCTACAACCTTAGTTCTTAAACCGATATGGTATAATATTGTTTTGAATTAGAAGTGGGATTCAGAGCCCAAAAAGGGCGCGCCACCGTTGCCCAAAACGCTATTTAAACCTTGTTTCGAGCCCCTTTTCACATAGTTTTTGTGACCATGCTTTGTACAGTGCTCGAGGCGAGTATAGGTCATTAATGGGTGTGCTTCTCGAGGTGGGAATTTGTATAGTTGCAGGCAGAGGTTGTCGCGATTTGCGTGCTAGAGGAGGCCTTAGGCAAAAACAGTCTATTTTATACTCATTTTTCTCCAAATTTCAAGAGGATCGCAGTGGTGCAGTCTATTTTCGAGTTTGTCTGACAGAACTCATAAGTTGTTCCAGAACTCATGTATGTAAGCTTTTGAAGACTTAATAAGATTGACCTCCTCATTGGAAGTGTCCTGGAGACGTAGCCCAGGAGGGGTGAACTCCGTTATCATCTGCTGTCTACAAATTTCATGCTTTGCATACTTCTTTATTTACTTATGTGATTTGATTAAGCACTTAAATTGATATTTTAAAGTCTTTTATGAAATTAATAATTCCATTTTTCACATGCAATTTATATGGTTTAAAAAGATCTTGAAAATTTCAGATCAAGTTTGGTATCAGAGCAGATTAACCATTGCATTGTGAGTTTGTGAATGTTAACAGTATAAAGGCTTCAGCGTGGTGAAAGAGAACTTGAAGAATTTGATCCAGAAATAGGTTCAAGAAGAGGTAGAATGGCTTCACCAAAAGGAGAAGATGTGGCTTCTTCAATCCCATCTGAAGGGGAATTTCTTAAGGCTTTCATGAGGATGCAAACAATGGTGGGGGAGCTTTATCAAGATCGGTAGAGAGGTGAACAAGGTGGTCCATCTCATACTGAAGGTATAAGAGAAGTAGGTGATGGGGACCCTCCTAAAACTCCACCATCTTCACCGTCTTATCTTGATGGTTCTTTACCCTCTCCATTTGAAAAGCAAAATAAATTTGATGGAAAAATTGATTTCAATATGCCTCAATTAAAGCTTAATATTAAGTTTGAATTACCTATTTACAATAGAGAACTTAATGCTGAAAAATTAGATAATTGGATCTGTCAAATAGAAGTTTGTAGGATTAGAAAATTCATTGAAGATAACATCAAAATTCAGTTTGTTTCTCATCGACTTGGAGGGACCACTCTCACATGGTGGGAGAGCAGATCTCAAGAGAATCTTTCCACAAAAGGTAAAACTATATCCTCTTGGTATGAGTTTACTTCAACATTAAAAAAACAGTTTTATCCGTTGGGGTATATGCAGCAAGCTGTGATGGATTAGCAGAACTTGAGACAAGGTAAGGGACAAAGTGTGTAGTAATACGCACAAGAATTCAAAATAAGAGCTTTGGTACTTGGTATACCTCTCTACATTGAAGAAGCTCTTGTCAAGTATATAGGAGGATTACATAGTTATTTACGTCATATGATACTTATGTTTAATCCGACTAACCTTGATGAGGTATGTGTTCAACCAACTCATATGGAGTCCAAGGGAAAGAATACAAAAGAAAACGTTTCCAAGAAACCTTTTAAACCAGATGGAAACAAGTTCAAAGGTAAAGGGAAAGGTAAACATACAACTATTGTGAAGAAAGAAGGAGAAAAACCTACGTGCACTCATTGCTAGAGAAAGGGTCATGATGCATCCAAATGTTGGAAACTTCACCCGGAACTCAAGCCTGAGAAGTTTTAGAATAAGGAAGACAAGAAGACTACTGCTTCAACAATCCAACATGATTTGGGCTCTGACTCTGGGGATGAAACTAAGGTTGTTGCTACAAGCATTCAAGGTAAAAATCCTTCTATTTCTGTTTCCAAGCATGAACCTGTTGTTGATGAAAGAAAGATAAGTGAGCTATTTCATATTAGGCTTGTTGTCCGCCAATGGCACACTAGCAGCAAAAATCTAATGAAAGCTGTCTTCTCACTTGAGAAAGTGGGAGAGGTGTGACCTTGGGGGCAAGCACAGAGCTAGGTACTGTCACCTACTCCTAGCTCCTTCGTTTAGGCTAACTCCTAACGAAGCCAAAGGGGGTAGTCCCTAGAAAAGAGTTTACTAAGGCTCTTAAGGTTCTTAAAGTGTTTTTAGGTTGCAGATGTGGATGGGTGTTGTTTAGGAGTTTAATGTAATTAGAAGTGTTTGTTTATTAAGAGAATGATGATTAACCAGAAGCAATCCACGTTGCTAACAAGAGATTACACAGAAAAGCAAATATTCCAGACTAAGCATTCAGATATAAGAATTGAAATGAACCATAGACAGTTGATCAAGATAGAAAATTATTCAGATATAACAAAGGACCAGTGCCTTATAGAGTCAATAAAATGCGTGAATAAAATAAAAGTCTAGGAATTAAGCTAGTGAGTGTTAGATTGTGCGAGTGTTCTTGGTAAGTTTTAAAAGATTTTAGTGGTGATCTTAAAATGTTTGGATATCCTAACTGAAAATACCTTTAGTGGATCCGTTCGAAGACATGACGGACCTGTCTGGGATCACAGCTAAGTGTTCAATAACTTAACTAACTGTGCCCAGATTGGGTTGCCCGACGCCCACACTTGGAATTTGCCCACTTGCCTCAGTATTTAATCGAAACAACGTCGGTGCGTTGGTTATGGGGGTAAAAGTTTTAATTAAGTTACTCTTGGGCGAACTTAACAAGTCTGTTCACTGTTATGAGTACGAGCCCAACCCGAAAGTCGGCATAGCATACTAGGTGAAGGATGATCAACGAAGTTAATTAATTAAAAGGGGGGTGTGTGTTGAAGGTTTTATTAAGTTAATTAATTAGACTCTCCGACAGAGAGCGCTCTTGACCTTGTCTTATGACGAAGGTTCAAGAGTCTTATCTAATCTAGACAAGACTAATGCAAGGATGATGCAATGCTAAAGATGCTCTCTGATAGAGAGTGCTCTTGATTTGTGTTTCTGCAAGTTCAAGAGTCTTACTTAAGAATTAATTGATTAAACAATATCAGGCACAACAATTAAGATGAAGATGGTTTGATTAAACTCTCCGATAGAGAGCACTCTTGATCCACCTTACGGTGAGATTCAAGAGATTTTGGTTTTTTTTATGATTTGACAATTATATAGAAAGATGCCAAAATGCAATAATCAATCTAGCAATTAGTGATTATACTTAGAACAACTAGCAATTAGTGGAAATGAAAACTAAGTCTAATCAAAGAACTAAGCTAAGTGCTCAAAGTTGAAACTACACTAATAAAACATGAAAAGTAACACAAGACACACTTCCCTGAAATAGGGGAAGTAGAAAAGAAAGCAGAGTTGCTCCCAGTAGCCCTTTTTTATGGAGTAAACTACTTAACCGACCATTTGCACTGATCGGACGACCTGGCTCGCGTGAGTGGTCCCATCCGACTTTGCCGGTCGTCCGATCGGTGCAAATGGTCGGTTAAATAGGTCAATCTCTTTTTTATTAGTTTTTTACAATGATCATGGTGACTTGTTCTTTGCTTCTTGGAAGAACAAGGAAAGAAGGGGATGAAAGAAGAGGGAGAGAGTCTTTTTTGTTCTTTTGCACTTCTTGCTTGTTTGTGGCCTTTGGGCTCTCCTTCACCTGCCTGAAACTAAGAGCTCTAGACACACTCTTGTTATGATATTAGTTTATAAAAATAATTTGAAATTTGATCTACAAACTAGATAGGAAAAACTACTCAAACTTTACCCAAAAGAAGGAAGAAAAGATGAGTGAAAAAGGTAAGGCAAGAGAGGTGGAAGAGGGGTAAAGAGAGGACAAAAGGAAAGTCAAAGAAGGCTGGAGACTAAGGGAAAAAGAGGGCTGCAAATCGAAGAAAGAAGGCTGCAAATAATGATGAAGAAGGCTGAAAATAAGGCCCAAAAGATGGCCACAAAAGATGACAAAAAGGGGCTGCAAAAGGTGAAGAAAGAGGACGAAAGAGGGCTATCCAAAATGTAAAAAAGTGGGGAAAAGTGGACAGCAAAGGATAGGAAAGAATGGCTGCATTAAAAAGGCCAAAAAGGTTGCAAAATACAAACAGGCCAGCTAACCGGGGCAAAGGCTCGGTGAATGAATGTTCACTTTAGCCCAAACTGTGCCCTAACCCAAGAAAATAAAGATTTTATGAATTTTGAAAGATGAATAATGATGAAAGAAAACACTCAAACCTGTGGTACCTTGATGGCGTTTGGATTTGTTTGAAGCTTGAGAATCCGGAAGTTTCCTTGGCTTCGAGAGGAGAGGATATACCTGAGTTCAAACTCCTACTCGCTTCAATGAGATAACCTGCATAATTTCAACTCAACACTTGCAAGAAATGGATTAGATCATGTATGTTTGGTTAATAAAAATATAAAAGAGCATATCATATAACTGATTAATCAATACTACTTTTAATTCATAAGAACAAAACCATAAAAGATTAAGTTGGAACATCAAATAATCAATCTTACGTGCTTATAGAAGCCTTGTAAAGCATGAGCTATTATCCAATCCTAAGCAAGAAAAGAAAAAAATTGAAACATTTCACCTCATTCGCCAAGTATTCATCCACATTAGCAAACCATGTATGCATCCAAAGCCTTAAAATTTTATTCCACGGTTGCAAAAACAACAAGCATTACAGAGTTTGGACAGAGTTTCTCTACACAAAAATCCATTCGAATAGAGCTAAAGGAGCCTCTATTTATACAATGAGAGAGTGCTAAAACCCTAAAACCAAAAATCCAAACCTAACCGACTTAGCCACCTAACAGAGAATCCAAACCTAAAACGAAGAGCTGGGAGTGAGGGGAGGCCTCCACCTGGGCAAGGTGCCCCCACTCCAACCCTGATCACTGCAAACAACCCTGAATTGAGGCCACACGTGTGGAAGGCGCCTTCAGGAGAGAGAGGCGCGTGAGCTTTAGGAGAGACGCCTGGGATGTTGGTAAACCACTTTTTAGGTTTGGCTGGAGCCTCTGCTAGGTCTGAGAAGACCACTGATGGTGCAAGCTTCAGTTTTTACCTTGATTAAATCATCAGACCAATGAGTGCTCTCCATCTCATTCTTTAGCTGGAGATGACCAATCTGCTAACTGAATATAAATTAATTGCTCACTTAATGTTGATTGGAGTTGAGTGATGACAACTCCAAACATCATAAATGCCCAATGAGATGTTATTTAGCCTTTTATTTCGCTGAATTTGGATTAATTTGGAGAGTTTTAATTTTCTCCAAAATAATCATTTTTTTAATAAAAATTCATTTTTTTCCTCAGAACTGATTTTTTTGAGAAAAAAGTGCATTATGTGTCCGATTGATGCTCTGAAAGCTGGTTGTGACTGGCTGGCCGATCAAGAATGACTTTTGGCTTAAGGTTAGAGCCTTTAATCACTAAATTCGGGGTCCGGATGACCGACTTATTACAAATGGGTTTGTTCCATTTAATTTATGGAAAAATTAACCCAAAAAACTTACGAAAAATAATTAAAAATTAAAAAATTTAAAAAATAAATTTTTCCTCGTTCAAAAAAGATTTTTTTGAAATTTTTTTATATGTCAAGATGACTTAGGACATGGCCATGCTCTACCTAAATAATGCCTAGTAGGTTTATAACACTCAGTTGGGCTCTAATAACCCCCCAAGGCCCAGAATTCAACATCGGGCATTCCAGTTTTGGAGGAAGCGGGAGAAAACCTCGATAATTATACTCAGCTACAGGCAAAGCATAATTGTCAATGGCAAAAAACTCCCTGGAATACCTTATTTGAGATTCTACGTCTCACGAGACCGAACCACTCAAAAATACCCTACTAGCACATTTTATTACAAACCCCACGTGGCCATGGTCAAAATTATTCAAATGAAAAACTGACTAGCCAATATTTGCTAGACATGAAGGCGGATCAACCGATACAATGGAATCAGACATTGAACATGTCGGTCAACCGACGGCTCCTTAGGTAACCCAACTAAGTGCAAAATTAGTGGATAACAAGGGTAATCTCTAAACACACAAAAAATGATCTTTTTGATAATGGATCATAAGCAAATCTCATTTTAGAAGAGGTAGTTAAGAAACTTCATTTGGAAACTAAGTTACACCCTAAACCACATCCACTTGGCTGGGTATGCGATAATGCACAATTGCAAGTTACAAAACATTGTAGACTTAGATTTGCCATTTCTTCTAGATTTGTTGATGAAGTTGATCTAGATGTGGTCCCATTGGATATCTGTGGTATTGTGTTGGGTAGTCCTTATCTTTATGATAGGAAGGCTATCTTTTACAGGGAAGATAACAGGTATCAACTCACCCAAGATGGTTTTGAGTACATTGTTCGTGCACATTGCATGAAAACTAATCTTTCTTTGGTTTCTGCAAATCAAATGAAGAGGTTGGTAAATGCTAGTAAGAATTTTGTCCTTATGATAGTTAAAGCAAAGGACGTTGAACAAACTGAATCTTTTAAGGGATGTGATCCAAAACTTAAAAAAGACTCGATTAAAGTGGTATACGATTATGATATTTTGTTTCAAGAACCTAAAGGGTTACCTCCTAAAAGACAAATTCAGCATGAGATTCACTTACAACAGGTTGCACCTCTTCCTAATATTGGTATGTATAGGTCTTTAGTAATTGAGGATGCAAAGATAAAGAAGCAGGTTCAGGAATTGCTTGAGAGAGGAGACATTCGGCCAAGTTCCTCTCCGTGCAGTTCATCGATTGTTTTGGTGCCAAAGAAGGATGGTACATGGCTTATGTGCGTGGATTACAGGGCACTAAACATAATTACAATTAAGAACATGTATCCTCTTCCTCGAATTGATGATCTATTGGATCAGCTTAAAAATGCAATTTTTTTCACTAAGTTAGACTTGCGAAGTGGCTATCATCAAATTCGAATTCATGACAATGATATTTGGAAGACTGCTTTCAAAACTAAACAGGGTTTGTATGAATGGATGGTAATGCCCTTTGGGCTTTTTAATGCACCCGCAACATTTATGAGGGTGATGAATGATGTTTTTAGGCCCTTTATTGATAATCTCGTCATAGCCTACTTAGACGATATTATGCTTTTTAGTCGTACTTGGGAAGAGCATGTTAAGCATGCAAAACAAGTATTGGATGTACTTGCAAGGGAGAAATTGTACGTAAATATTGTTGAATTTTAGCATTAGCATGTATTCTTTTAAAATTTTGCAGACTGTAAGATAACAATAGACAAGTGCAATCAAAACATCACATACACTGAACACAAGAGTTTTTCATGGAGAAACCTTTAAAGGACAAAAACCCCAAAAGCATTAGTAATTCATCTCTTAAATGAGATGACTTGAGTTCTTCAAGAATTCTCAAACCCTAGAAGGCTTGATCAATTCCAAACCCCAGCATAGATAACCAACAAATTTGTCAACAAGACAAAAATACAAGAAATATTGAATTTAGGGCTTCATGCCTAGTTTCTCTTTCTGCTGCTGCCCGAGATTGATTTCTGCTACCCGGATTTCTGTATGGTTGCCCGAAGTCTGCCACACATTGCCCAAACTGTAAATGGGCTTTTGGGTTGAAGTGCCTGAGCCTGTGGATGAGCTGCCTAGGTCCTGTAGAGGTTTGCTCAAGCTTCTTGAGGGCTGCCTGGGTCTTGTAGAGGTCTGCCCAAGCTTCTTGAGGGTTGCTCGAGGTTTGTGTAAACAGTTTGTACCTGCCCAAGTCTGAACAAGAGCTTCCCGGAGGTAAAGGTAGCTTGCAAGCAGGCTGCCCGTGGAGTATTGTTGCTGCTTGTAGGACTAGACAAACTGCCCGAGATTGAAGTCACCTTGACTGGAATAGATTATAGACTGCTCGTCAATTCTGCGTAAGTGCCCGAGCTAACTAGAGGTTGCTCGAGAGTGCAGATGGCTGCCCATGAACTTCCTTGTGTTGCGCGAACTTCTGATCTAGGCTACTCAAGATCTGTTGGTGGTTTGCGGAGTTGCCCGAAACCTATTGCAGCCTGCCCGAATGCCTAACAGGTTGCTTGAATGCTGCTGGCAGGTGATGATAGCCTATCAGCGCTGTCCTTGTTGGAGGAAGGGCTTCCCGAGGAGAGAGGAGGCTGCCCAAGCCTGTTTGCAGCCACAAGAAGACTGTTCGGAAAGAAAGAGAGCTGCCCGTGACTGCTGCCTGTAGATGCCGTGAGGGTTAGGGTGATGCCCTAGCCTAGATCTAGCTGACCGTGACTGGTGGAAGGTAAAACCCTAATAGGCTTGGGGTTATGCTGCTGCTCGTAAGAAGATGTAAGCTAGGGTGAGAACCCTAGGTCAATTGTAGTTCACCTGTGAAGAGAAGTAGGTGAAAACCTTGCTTAGGGTTTGGCTGTAGCAAAGACGTAGATGCCTTAGCTAGAAGGCCTCCATGCTAGGGCATAACCAAAATAAGAACTTCCGTCTCTTCAAGAACCAATGAAAATATTCTAGGAGCAGTTGTATGATGATGAGCAAGGGTGTTTAAAATGAATTTGAGTTGATCTTCTTTTATAGCCTTTTAGTGACTTGGAAGTGGACCGAAACTCAAAAGAATAAAATAATAACATTTTATTCTTTTATCTGTTGACTTTTACCTTTAGAGGTACTAAAGGTCTTTTTGTATTTTCACTTTGACTCCTTAGTGGTCCAAGGGTCCTTATGTATTTTTTTACTTTTACTTTTAGCCTTCTTCAAGTGCCCCGTAGTCAAAACAAGTGGTCATAGGGGTCCTTCTTCCCCACTCAAAGTACATCATCATAAATAGAGAGAATTACTAATGCTTTTATCTCACACTCCCTGTGCCACCAAGATCGAGTACTAGGTGTCTTAACCAAGGGCAACTAATCCTTGGAGAAGATCATAAAGCCCACAGATTGAGTTTAGGAGTGCCTCACATGCCTAGACCCGGTCTAAGACTTACAATGATGTCTTGGTAACTAACTAGGTGCCTCAGCCATAGGCTGCATAATTTGACCCAAGGTCAAATACTTGGTACCTGACCAAGCGCCTCCATTCTCTCGGAGAATGGCCCTCAGCCCTAGGCCGAGCCCCCTAGTTCTAGACTAGTTCATCTTCCTGGTAACCGACCAGGTGCCTCCATTCAAAGAATGGCCACTCAGCTCTAGGCTGAGTTCCCCTAGTGCTGGATTGGTTCCACATCTTGGTCCTTGACCAGATGTCCCCATTCAACAGAACGGCTACTCAGCTCAAGGCCGAGTTCCCCCAGTGTTGGACTGGTTCCACATCCTGGTCCTTGGCCAGATGTCTCCATTCAACAGAATGGCTACTCAGCTCAAGGTTGAGTTTCCCCAGTGCTGGATTGGTTCCACATCCTGGTCCTTGACCAGATGTCCCCATTCAACAGAATGACTACTCAGCTCAAGGCTGAGTTCCCCCAATGCTGGACTGGTTCCACATCGTGGTCCTTGACCAGATGTCCCCATTCTCCTAAGAGAATGGCTCTCGATGTTGCGTAGGAAAAATTAACAAATATGTCCAAATGTGAGTTTGGAAAGACATCTTAAGTTTATCTAGGTTACATTGTAGGGGGTGGTGAACTGAGAATAGATCCCTCTAAAGTGGAGGCCATTATGAATTGGCCTAAGCCAAATAATGTAACTGATGTAAGAAGTTTTTTGGGAGCAACTCAATACTGGAGGAAGTTCATTGCGAACTTCTCATTCATAGCTTCTCTATTACATTCTTTGATAGGCGTGAACAAAGTCTTTCAGTGGGAAGGCAAAGAACAAAAAGCCTTCAACACTTTGAAAGAAAAGATTAGCACAACTCCAGTACTTGCACTGTCGGATCTACAATAACCATTTAAGATAGAAACTGATGCTAGTGGTTATGCCACGGGGGCAGTCTAAATGCAACATAAAATACCAATATGCTATCATTCTGAAACCTTTTTTAAAGCAATAATTAACTATCCTACCTATGATAAAGGATGGTATGCATTAGTACAAAGTCTGAAGAAGTGGAAACATTACCTAATGGGTAAAGAAACAATCATACATACCGATCATCAACCACTACAATATCTTCAATCGCAAACTAAGCTACAACAATCAAGGCATTTCATGTGGATGGGTTTTCTACAACAATTTCATTTGGTTATTAAGTATAAGAAAGGGATTTAGAACAAATTTGCAGATATGTTATCTAGATGTCCAATAAGTGCTTCTATTGTCATTCAACAAATTCCTTTGGTACATTCAAGTTATATTGAACAATATACCAAGGATGAAGACTTTAAAGAAGTATATGAATCACTAAGGCATGGCTTTCAAAATGAAGAATTGAACTATCATATTCATGCAAGTTGTTGTATCATCTTGGAAAAATTTGTATTGCACAAAGTGAAAGAGTGCATGTGATAAGAGAAGCTCATACTTCTCTCATCTCAGGAAATTTTGGAGTAGGGAAAACTGTAGCACAATTGCAAAAGTTTTGTTATTGGGCCTCGAATGAATGATACTGTGTCCAAATATGTAAAAGGATGTGTCATGTGTGCAACAAGTAAGCCAAGTAATAGAAAGTTAGGCTTGTACACTCCACTTCCAGTTTCTTCTCGACCATGGGAAAGTGTGTCAATGGACTTTGTAGGAGGGTTACCAATGTCTAGAAAAGGACATGATTACTTGCATGTTGTTGTGGATAGGTTCAACAAAATGTGCATTCTTATGCCTTGTAAGAAGCATGTCACAGCTGAGTTGTCTGCTCATTTGTTTTTCCAAGATGTATGGGTTCTTTTTGGGTTGCCTACTTCTATTATATCTGATCGAGATTCCGGCTTTCTTGGGAAACTTTGGTCATCTTTATGGGAGCTTATGCACACAAAGTTGAAGAAAAGCATAACACTCCATCCACAAACCGACGGACAAACTGAAGTGATTAACCAGATCGTTGTACGTCTTCTTCGAGGGTATTGTGCCAAGCATCCTAAGCTTTGGGATGAGCAGTTGCATTATGTTCAACATGCCTACAACAGAGCCATACACTCTTCAACACAGAAGTCTCCTTTTGAGACATGTTTTGGGTATTTGTCAAAGTCTCCCTTAGACTTTGTTTTTGGGAAAGATTTAGTGGAATATGGACAAGTTGATGCGGATAAAGCTTTGAAGTTGATTCATCAAACAGTGCAAGAGCAGTTGGAATCAAGTCAGACCAAGTATAAAGAGAGACATGACAAGCATCAGGTGGATCATCACTTTCAAGTTGGTGATCGAGTTTGGCTTCATATCAACAAAGATAGACTCTAAGGTGAAGGTAGAAAGTTGAAACTGATCATGTATAGACCTTTCACAATTTTGGATAAAGTTGGTAATAATGCTTTCTGGTTAGATTTGCCTCCTTATATGCAAATGTATTCCATTGTTAATGTGGAAAACTTAAAGTTGTATGAGCCTCCTATGATTTTGGACCAAGATGTACAGGTTCAAGTACCTTTTGTTGATGAGTTTGCTCCTGAATACCTCAATGAACTTCAAGAAGATGTCATATTTGTTAAGAAGGTCAGATCTTCATGAAGAGGTGACATGAAATATCTATGTGTGGGGCTTAAAGGAATGCATCCAAGCAAGGCATGATGACTAGAAATCAAAAGAGTGAGGGAATTATACCCTCACATACTTTCTAAATGATTCCATGCTTTTGGTGGCCCAAAAGCTCTCTAGTGGGAAGGTTTGATCTAGGAGTATCTCCAAGTTTGATCAAAATGTGAACAAAAGCTTGTAGATGCGTAGAGCTCCTCAAGATATTTTCGGCAACGTTCATTTCATGAGAACTGGCCTCCAGACGTGAAAGTTATTGAGTTATGAAAATATGGCAAAACAAGTAAAAATGGCAAAAGAGGGGGCCACGTGGCATGCATAGTCAACAAGGAGGTGACGTGGGATTCCTACAGGAGGCCACGTGGAGGTTCCAGGTGACAAGTGGTAGGTGAGTTGGACCTATGGGGGGTTGACAAGTGGCAAGGAAGGACCAATCCGGGCATGCCACATGGCAACCGATTGGCATATATATTGTTTGGTTTACCAAAATATTTAGGGTCGAGGAGGATTGAAAACCCAGCCTCCTCTTCGCCCAAGACTCCACCAAATCCACCTAGCCATCACCTCCGTTCGTTGGTTCTTAATCCATGAGGGTGCCACCTCTATTTAAGTTTGAAGGGTGTTTTTATTGAAAAAGGGTTGGGCCAAGGGCTTAGCCGTCGGCCCCATATCTATGTATTATATTGTAACCAACTATACCACCGGTAGAGCAAAGATCCATGGGCTAAGTGCCAAACCTTGCCACCGCAACCCATATATGCCACCACATATGTCAAGTCTTATCACAAAACCCACATCCATGGAACCTCAAGCCACAACACCACCACCATATCTCATATATCATATTGCTATCACGTTAAAAGGGAAGAAGCGGGAGGCCCTCGAGTTTGACCTCAGGACATTCGCTCCCCCCTATCCGTACCTTACCAATGGGCTACAACCTTGGTTCTTGAACGGATATCGTATAATATTGTTTTGAATTAGAAGTGGGATTCAGAGCCCAAAAAGGGCGCGCCATCGCTGCCCAAAAATGCTTGTTAAACCTTGTTTCGAGCCCCTTTTCACATAGTTTTTGTGACCATGCTTTGCACAATTCTCGAGGTGAGTACATGCTATTAATGGGCATGCTTCCCGAGGTGGGAATCTGTATAGTTGCAAGTAGAGGTTGTCTCGACTTGCGTGCCAGAGGAGGACTTAGGCAAAAATAGTCGAGTTTATACTCATTTTTCTCAAAATATCGAGAGGATCGCAGTGTTGCAGTCGGTTTCTGAGTTTGAGTGACAGAACTCACGTATGTAAGCTTCTGAAGACTCAATAAGATCGACCTTCTCATTGGAAGTGGCCCAGAGACATAGCCTAGGTGGGGTGAACTCCGTTCTCATCTGCTGTCTACAAATTTCATGGTTTGCATACTTGTTTATTGCCTTATGTGATTTGATTAAGCACTTAAATTGATCTTTTAAAGTCTTTTATGAAGTTAATAATTTCATTTTTCACATGCAATTTATATGGTTAAAAAAGATCTTGAAAATTTCAGATCAACAATATTATTGAAGAAAATTGTGTTGTCATCACCCTTTTCCAACCACATAGTTGTTCTTTTGATTCTCCATTCTCCCTTCCCTTTGTTTAACAACTTATGTTGATTTTGATCCAAATTCTTCATTCTTTTTCTTTCTTCTTCTAAAAACACACCCACGATATCATTATCATATAAAGAGGAAAAGGCCTATTCTGCCTCCTTTAATTTTTTATCTGCTTCTTTAGATTTTTGAGTAGCCCATGCAACTAATGCTTTTTTTACTTTCTTCAGAGCTTCAAGGAATTGGAAACTTGTAGTGTCCCTTAATGAAGGATTATTGCCTAGTGACTCCTCTTTCACCATCTTCATGCACTCTTAATCTTTTACCCAATCTGGATTAAATTTCAAAGGTGTTGCTAGTTTGAGATATTTTTAATCAATCCACAATAGAATAGATAGCTGGTTTGAACTTCCACAAAGATTTTCTCTTTCTCTTGTGTGGGAAGGTATTGTGGGTGCCAAATAACTGATCCAATTTAAGGTTTCAACAATGGTATAATTGGAAAATTCTTTCCTTGTTCTTTAGATAGAGAAGTCGTCTTGAGAGTTCTACATCATCCTCTTCATCCATGTGGTATCATAGCTTTGCTAGGGGCTGGCATTTATAGAAGACTGCCTATGGTTGGGTGGAAATCACTCTGTATTAGTCAATTGTTTTGCATTTAATTTTTGGTAAAGGTAAATTCCCTTCTTCCTTCCTTTACTAAGAATTTGTTATTGCATAATGAGTAATCTAACTTTGTTATTGATCATTTACCTATAGAGGTCTCTTAGAGATTTATTTATTGAACTCTTGCAGAAGAAAGTCCATAAATCTTTTAACTTGAATGTACTCATTTTTAAATTTCCAATACAAATGCAGCGAGAGCTTAGAATGATGATTTGTAGTCACTTAACATATTTCTTATAATTATTTTTCCATTAGCCTCATCTAACAAGAGAAACATTGGGGGTACATCAATCTATCGTTCTTCTGCTTTGTATTTTCGTGTTCCTTATTCTCATCATTTTCATAGGCATTACACACTCGCATCCGCAACAATTCTTCCGACATGACACATTTACAAAATCCCACAATGATCTCTCGGTATCATAGATTTGTAAGCACAAATAGCTCGCTATATTTGTTGTTTTTCCATGTGGGTGTCATAGATATCTATTAGAGAAAACACCCAACAAACAATTTGGCTTTAACCCATCCAAGAGCTTGAGGGCTAAGGAGTCTACCAAAGCTTTTCTTATTGTGCAAGAGGAAGATGCAATAAATAAAATATACATCAGTGTTGTTGTTATAACCCTCATGTTTATTTGTCCATTGGAAAAACCTTAGGGTATTACACACGTGTTTGGAGGTTTAATACCTTCACCACCACATTAGGGTTTAATCTTGTGCCATGGAATTAAATATTGTTCAAAGGATTTTTCAATCCCGTTAGGCCTCTCAAAGGACAATGTGGTTTCTAAATATTTCCATGTCATGCTACAAGATATAATTAAAGAAACCATCACTCTGTTTTGTCTTTGGCTTTGTCAAACCTCTTTGAATATTGGACATTTTCTCCAAACAACAATTATCCTCTTGAAAACTTCCGCATAATGGATATAATACCCTTGAAAAATGGTCAAAACTAATGGCTTGGATTTTTTTTTCTCATTTCTTTTGCAACACTCCTTGTCTACTAACTCGTCAAGGCACTTCTTGCCTTCAAAAGGAGGCATGCCTTTCTTGGGTTAAGTGGAGAAATACAATTATGTTTGATATCTATACCATAAATTCAAGGAAGTGTTGATAAAGTAGTCAACCGCTACATCATTTATGGGGACATCTAGGACAAGCTCTTTGGATTTGATTCGGAAATTGATGTGAGATGTCTCATAAAGCACGAGCTCAAGCAGATTTGAAACTTAACCATGTTTTGACAAGTCAAATGATCAACTCCCATGTTTTGACGCGTCATCAAACGACCAATTTTTCTACCCTGTTAATCAAAGAGCACATAATATCATCATGTTCCATCGAATCCACCATGATTCAAACCATGCATTACACATAGTTATAGCAATGCGACTAATGAGCACAATGACAATACTTGCTTTCACTATGAGATATGAATGGGGGTATGGATATTTGTCACCACAAGAATGGTAAGTAATATAGAAAGAAATTGCAAAGATTGTGTAATGAACTACAACTGCACACTCCGTCTTTGGTTGATTCCTTTGGAATCCCTCAACCCTAAGTTCTAACTTAGTCGAATTGCATTTGATTGAATTAAGATCAATTGCTAAACAAAGGAGGCGATACATTCTAGAGCTAGATTGTAGTTAAAGTTGTCAAGATTAAGGCTCCAAGATGATATGAACTGTGAAATTTTACTCTATGAAATTTTAATTTTTGCTCTCTATAATTTTTATACTAGAAGATTATAAACATAAAGACTTGATATTTTTGACTAGTAATGTAGCGAAAATAAACAGGAAATCATTCACACATTTGACACAATTATTTACCTTGGAAAACCCCTATGGGGAAAAACCAACATTCAATGTTCTTCTTCTTTTATTAGCTCATATAGAAAATCAGAAATTAGAATGAGGAAATTCTAACTTATTCCCTGAAAAAATTGACACACTGGAGAAATCACCCACAAGGAAAACCAACCCTATGTCGCCCTGTATGGCTGTTTGTGTCACATGTATGACTCTGCGTCACTTGTACAACACCTTGTGTCACTAAATTAGCCCCTGTGTCAGCCTTTCGACCCTTTGCCTCATCAGATCGATCCTTTGCGCCACTCATGGCCCTGCGTCACTTCTTACAACTCTTGCGTCGGCCTTTTGACCCTCTTCGTCACTGTATGGATTGACTCTATGAGATCGACTTGCC
Organism: Pseudotsuga menziesii; assembly: GCA_001517045.1. Lineage (NCBI taxonomy): Eukaryota > Viridiplantae > Streptophyta > Pinopsida > Pinales > Pinaceae > Pseudotsuga > Pseudotsuga menziesii. Next base: position 5,022 of record LPNX010967827.1, on the reverse strand, counting down.
TCTCTTGCTCTGGATCTTCTCTCTCTACAAAATGTTTTTGTCTTCTCCTCGACCACTAAGTCTCTCACTCGTCTCTTAAGAAAATATTTCTTTGAAAGTGACATAATGATCTTGTGTGTCTTTCTGTTCTCCTTAGGATTTCTTTTATAGCATCTCAATGACCAAAACCCTAACCCCCAATCTCCATAGTGATGGATGGTCGAGATTAGGTCTTGAGTCTCACTTAAGATCGACGACTGTGACTTAATCTTAAGTTCACTTTTTAGTCATTAGCCAACATTGAGTTAATAATGTGCTTTTAACTTAGGAAAGAGATATAAAAGTCACTCAATAAATAAGCAAGTACCTAGAGAGTAATTGGACAACTTTTGCATGCTTGACACCTAGCCTATGCAGAAGCTCCTATTTGATCTATAATCATCAACACTCCCTCCTAGCGATGAATGAGTTTTGCACCACTCCCAGCTTATATCCGAAGAACACAAACTTGCTCTTCATCAAAGCCTTGTTGAGAATATTTGCAACCTGCTCATCTATGGAAATGTACTGAAGCTTATTGCACCCCTCTGCACTCTGTCCCTAATGAATTGATATCTGATCTCGATGTGTTTGGACCTGTCATGAAACACTAGATTGTTCGAGAGTTTTATGCAACTTTGATTGTCACAATGATTCACCGTAGGCTCCAACTCTAGACCAAATAAACCTATGAGCATCTTGCAAAGCCAAATGGCCTCACAACTGTTGATGTATTTGTAACTTCGGAAGATATTTTGATGTATATTATCATTGTATGTTGTTGTACCCCCATTGGGGATGTGTGTTACCCCTTTACGGGATGTATAAATTGTGTCTAGAACTTGAGATACAACCTCTGTTGTAAGTCGGGGCAATAGTTCCCAGTGTAACATCATGTAATATGTAATTGTGGTCTCTCTAGGAGAAGTGGGCCCCATGTGAGATGACATGTAGGCTCGAGTCTTATATTTGGTCAGTGACTTGAAAGGGTATAAATAGGGAGGCACTCTCCCTCATTTATACATACCACACACACTCTCTAAGGTGTTTGAGAGAGAGAGACAGCCAAAGGAGGAGAGAAAGATAGCTACTGAACATTTCTTATTACTGCTTTTGATCATCTTACTATTCTGAAGAAGTTTGCAGGGTTTTCTCCTTTATGGTTTCCCCGATGAAAATCTTTGTGTCTTGTGTATCTTTTATATCTTATGCATTTTGCTGTACTTGCTATTCTTTCAGATAAAGATCCTAGATAATCTAACTAGATCTTAAGAAAATCTAACATGGTATCAGAGCCTCTCTAAAAGAAGGCACTGTGCAGCTGTGAGAACTAGGGCTTCCTAGTTGAAGGTGTTCTCTCCATAGATCATCAAGCAAGGAGGGATAGGCTAACTCACCTCATTAAGGCACATCTATTGGTGGTATCATTTTCTGAATCAGAGAAGTTTCACTGTGCAGCCGAAATACAGCTACAATGGCAGCTAATGGAAATTAAGGTTTCATGTCTGAAAACCCTAAAAGACTGAATTTAGTCATTCTAGAACTTTCGTTATAACGCAAGATTGGAGAAGGCTCAGAAGCCGAAACTTTTACAGGCCGAAGAGAAATTCTTGCTGTACCTTGTGTTAAAGTTTCATCCTCAGATTCGCTATACTTTAGGAGATATGGTTCCTCCAAATCAAGGTTCCAGCTTCCTCTAGAATACAGTCATAAACAAGTGATCTAGGGAGATTTGCTATATCTCGGGCTAAGAAGGTCCAAACAAAATTTTGCAAGATGTTGCAGGTAGGGCACGGACTGTAGTTTTTGTGGTATGTTTTTCAGACCAAGAATGTGAAACAGTGACACGTGGCAGTCCGTACAAGTTCGCTATACTGAACAGTCCCCAAAATGATCACCTTGGGAAAGTCCGAATAAGTCCCACTTGGAGAATCCATTTCTGCTCTAACCTGTGGGGTTGGAAAGAAGACTTATCAGGTTATCTTAGTGAGAAGTTTCAGACTGCAAGGATTCGAAACTTTGGAGATACAACAGAATTAATTTCAGACATTTATGCAGAAGAAATTGGAAAACTAGGGCTTATTGTTCCGGGAGCTTCCCCCCCCTCTCTTCAGAAAACAAGTACACTGGACAACTCACCTTGAAGAGGCCAATCTTTCTGTTTAGAAGTTTGAAATTCCAAGTTTGAAAAATTAGGGTTTCTCTGACAAACCCTAGATCAGCCAGCTTCAGAACCAGGTCGGATACCTCAAATTAGTAAGATCTAAATTTTTGCTATTTACATTTGAGGTTCTCATTTCAAAATGACTAATCACACCCAACTTGATGACAATCTTGGTGAAGTTGACAACTTCCGAGTATGGAAGTATAGGACCTCCGTGATCCTTGAAGAATTATTGACTTGGATCAGTATTTCAGTAAGGAAGTTCTAAGAGCCAGAGGGAGATGAGGCTAAGGCTAGAGCCAAGAGAATCATTCCAGATTCTATTAAAGATGATCTCATCCCTCATGTGTCATCCTTGAAGACACCAAAAGGAAGTGTTTGATGCTATGACGAAGCAATCAAAGAGGAATAAGAGATTGTTATAACTACCTTGAATGGCCTTCCAAGGTCATGGGATTCATTCATTCGAGGAATGTGTGCTAAATGGAAGTGATTACCTTCAATAGACTTTGGGAAGAGTGCACATAAGAAGAAGTTCGACTCATAATAAGATAAGAGAAGATGGGAGCAATTGAAGATGAAGCTCTCACGATTCAAAGAAGATCCCTCTAGTGATGAGGAATATGAAAGACTCAATTCTTGAAGAACCTCTTATCCATCTTAGCATTTGGATAAGAAATGATGCTGTTATGAATGAAGAAGATGATGAAGCTGAAGGCTCAAGAAGGAGTCTACCCATGAAACAAATAAAGATAAGTATTCAATTGTCATTTCATGATATTGTTTGGTTATACATTTGTTTATATTCAGTTGATGTTTGAGTATTTTGCATTTATACTACTGAATTGCACATAATGGGTAAGAAGTCAATGATGGTGTATAACATTCCATTACTACTTATCTAGATTGAAACCTCTTTGTTGGCATATTAGGAGTTGTACACACTCTTAATAACATTGGGGTAGAATGCATCTAGAAGTTACTCTATGTATACATGATATGGATGAATGTTGTAGTATTGGCTAAACTAGTCGCATGGCTATGTGACATATATTTGTCACTATTAATATGTTTTGGAAATTATGATATGTTTCTAATCATGCAACTGAACTTGGCTTGTAGATCATTCCAAAGAACAAGTAACGACAATTCAGAAGAGGAATTTGAAGCTTCCTAGGTCAAAGACACCATGGCGAAAGAAAGAGCTTCAGAAGAATATGAAGAGAACGGTAGATCCACCTCGAGAGATGAAGACCACCTTGGGCATGAGAAATAATCCAAGATGAAGAATAGTATGACGAGACTTCCAAAGAAAGCAAGAGGCCTCATACACACTCTAGTTATGTGACACTGTTGAGCGACACCATTGATGCAGAACCTTCCAGCTATGAAGAAGTAGCCAAGAAGAAAGGGAAGGAGACTATGATCAAAGAGTACTAGTTCAAGAAGAATGATGTCTAGGATGTGGTGTTGAGACCTAAAGAGAAGTCCATAGTGTCTTCCATATGGATCTACAAGATCCAACATGCAGTAGATGGCAACATTGTGGGATACAAGGGAAGATTTATAGCACGAGGCTTCTCATAGAAAGAAGGCACAGACTACGAAGAGACATTTGCACCAGTGATGTGGTACACTTCCATTATATCCATATGCACAGGTATGAGATGGGAGATACATCAGCAGACATCAAGATAACATCCATGAATGATGTAGTCAAAGAGGAAGTATACGTAGAGCAACCACTGGGAGTTGAGACACATGGCATGCAGACTCGTGTGTGCAAATTAAAGAAGGCCTTGTACGAGCTCAAAAGTGTAACACCCCGATTTTGACCCCATGGTATTGAATGGTATAGGATGTAAATATTTTTATTTGATCATGGTGTGGAGCTCAAGGCAAAGGCAAAGGCAAAGGCTTGATATCGACGATTAAAAATTGATGCCGATGGTTTATGTGCTAGCAAGGCACAGTATGTTTGAGACATCATGTAAAATGCAAATTAATAAAAATACCACAACTAGCTATGCGCCGCAACGTTAAAGAGATGGGGGCATGATTTCACAAGGAATAGGGAGGGGAAACATTCAAACCCTTGAGCCATTGGGGAAAAGCCAAATGCCAAGGGGGGAAACCCATAAGTTGTCAACTACCCATTTTGTCCTTTTGTGCCCAGTCATCTAAAGTTGGTGAAGGAAGTTATTGCATGGGAATGGGCAAGGCATGGGGGTCAAATTCGAATTGGGCAGAGAACCCATTTTTGGGAAAACAAATTTTGACTTATGGGCCAAGTAAATACTTGGAAAAGGAGGCCCAAGCCATTTAATTCACCCATGTGTTTGCTTTCTCACGTAGATGGAGAAAGCTGGGGCATTCTCATCCCATTTTTCTGCATTTTTCTCCATTTCTACATGCCCATAAATTCGTTTGGGTCTTGTTGAGTGAATGTGCAGCAAGGATTGACGATTTGGGGGTTTCTAAGAGGCGTTTTTGTCTTCCTCATGCAGCAGGAGCTTGCTGAGCATTTAGCTCCACGTTTTTCTGTTGTTTCTTTAGTTTTCCATACCCAGATTTTTGTTTTGGGAGTTGGGCAGTGAATGGGCAAAGGAGACCCACGATTTGGGTGTGGATGAGGGTCGTTTTAGCCTCTATAATGCCTAGAAACGTTTTGTGAAATCGTATTTCACTCATAGGGTGTTTTCCCCCATTTTTACCAATTTGTTCTTGGTTGTGTTATCCAACTTTTTGTACCATAAGTTGGGTTACCTGAGGAGCCGTCGGTTGACAGACTTGTTCAAAGTATGATTCCAGTGTATCAGTTGATCCGTCTGCTTGTCTAG